>OZ017741.1:75126670-75194170 GCA_963969285.1 Odontomyia ornata | reverse complement strand
CTTGAAGGGCGTGGAGCATCAGATCACAGGTTCCAGACAGTGCTTACAAAAGGAGCCAAGAAAGCCGCTAAGAAACTCATCCAAAAAGTGCCAGAAAAAAAGGTTCGTACGGACGCCCAACAAGAAAAATGACCTGATGCAAAACAGGAGGGACAGAAGTCCCGACGAAGACCCCGGCAGCAGCTCGTAAAACCCCAAGATAGCCGATCCTATGCGGAGGTGCCGCGGGATATCAGGGGAAATGTAAGGCCCGAAGACACCGACACTGCCATTAAAGCAGTACGACCAACGCGGTCGGGCCACATACTGGTCGAATTCGGAGCAGAGGCCGGTAATAAAGAAGCATTCTGCGACGCAGTAAAGCAAGTCCTCGGCAAAACGCAACTCTACCCTCGCTCGAGCCGATGGCAAATATCAAAATAAGGGACATTGACTGCATCACGGATCTGGCCGAGGTAGAAGAGGCCATCAAAAGAGAGTTCCCCAGCGTGGGAAGGATCATAGCGAGACTGACACCAGAAAACAAGTGGGGACAACGCATGGCCATAGTTGACTTGCCCGAAAAAGACGCCGAACAATTCGTGAACAAGAGCAAAGCAGGAGTAGGGTGGGTTGTCTGTACAGCGAAGAGCAACGCCTCTTCAATGTTTCAAATGCCTTGGTTATGGTCACACCTCACAAGTATGCAAAGGACCCGATAGGAGTTCCCTATGTTACAAATGCGGTGTAATGGGACATAAAAGAAAAGAGTGTATGAAGGAGGCACACTGCATTCTTTGCAAGGATGCTGATCTAAGACCTGATTTTGGATACGTCTTGGGAATCAGGAAAATGGCGGGTGTTCCAGGAGGCCCTAGCCAAGGGAAAATCAGAACTTCGATGACCCGCATCCAGCAGCTAAACCTATACCGCAGTTCAACCGCCCAAAATCTGCTTGTGTAGTTTGCGAGGGACATGAAAGCCGACTTCTTGCTGCTGAGTGAGCAACACCATGATAAAAGTCCTGCGTTATGGTATCTTGGCGAAACTGGTACTGCCGCCATCTGCGTTCAGAACAGTGATTTCCAAGCGGCAGGTTGTGGACAGGGGGATGGTTTCGTGTGTGTTCGGTGCTCAGAGACCACCTTCTTTAGTGTGTACCTAACGCCGAACGAATCGGTATCATCTTTTCAAGCCAAATTTAATGCTCTGGAGGGCACTGCCTCAAACACAGAGGGCAATGTGCTCGTTAGGGGAGACTTCAACGCTAAAGCAATCGAATGGGGCATGCCTCAAACAGATCCGCAGGGAAAACGAGTCCTAAAAATGGCGGCCAGGACGGCGCTTGTCGGACTAAACACCGGAAATATGCCACCATTTCGCCGTATTGACTGTGAGGGAACCGTACCGGACGTGACATTTGCCTCGGAGTCCTTAGTACGGAGGATACATAACTGGAAAGTATTAGAGGACTACTCAGCCAGTGATCATCAGTGCATTCTGCTTGAGATAAGTGATGTTGTCTCCCGACGTCCGTGCTCTCGACATTCTACAACTGGATGGAACATCGGAAGGATGGACATCGAGAGGTTCGTCGAGGTGCTCACATCAGGTGAGCCGCTGCTGGGAGCTTAGGAGGAGACGGAAGAATTTGCAGCTCAAGACATGGCGAACTCAACTATAAGCTTGCAAAGCTTCTTTGCCCCCTCAAAAACCCCGGCACGGCAAGCCCCCAGTGTACTGGCGGTTGACAAAAATCGCTGAAAAGCGAAGGGAGTGTCACAAGCTTCGACGCGAGGCTTAACGGGCGCAGAGCCGTGACGAGGCATGCAACCGGGTGGCAGCATATAAGTCGGCCAGTAAAGGCCTTCGCAAAGTAATTGACAATAGCAAGGCTCGCTGCTGGCAAGACCTAGTGGACAATGTGAACAAGGAACCGTGGGGCCTTGGCTACAAGCTAGTTATGCGGAAGCTCGGAGCCCTACCGAAACCTTGTATACATGATGCGGAAAAGATGGAAGAGATAGTGTGGGCATTCTCCCAGCCCATCCCGTCCGTGTTGACGCTGCCCATAGCGAAACAGCAGTTGAGTGTCCATTCTTCACACAGCCGGAACTGGAGGAGGCAGCGAGGAAGGCTCCAGGTGTTCCGGCTGAGGTGTTGCGGCTCGTCTTTCACCATTGTCCTGTCTGATGCTCAGCACATTCAACGCTTGCCTATGGGACGGGGTTTTCCCGGTACGATGGAAGGTGGCGGGACTCAGGCTGATCAGCAAGGGGAAGGGAAATCCCAAATCGCCCTCTGCATACCGCCCATTATGCATGCTAGACACGGCTGGGAAAGTGCTAGAGAAACTCATCAAGGGAAGACTCACTGACGCGATTCGTGCTGCTGGGGACCTATCTCCTTTGTAGTACGGCTTTAGAGCAGGACGTTTTACCATTGATGCGATTGCAGAAAGTGGTGAGCGTGGTCCAAAAGGCAGAGGCACATAGTCTTCAGAATATCTAATGCGGCTTCTGAGGGACTACCTAAAGAACCGAAGCCTGCTCTACGACACGACACAGGGCCAACCAAATATGGAAATTACATCGAGTGTTGCCCAGGGATCTATCCTTGGTCCAGACAAATCGAACGTGTCTTACAGAGGGCTGCTTAGACTGGAGATGCCAAATGAGTTACGCTTGATCGGCTATGCGGATGATGTTCTGGCTCTGGTCGCTGGTCGCACTGTTGAAGAAGTGAAACTTAGGCTAGGTATGCTAATGCACCGAGTGTGAGACCGGATGACTGCTCATGGGCTCAGTTTAGCACTGCACAAAACCGAAGTGGTCATCTTGACAAAAAAGAAAATCCCTGGATTGAGGATGATCAGTATTGGAGACTTGCAAATCGAATCAAAATCATCGGTTAAGTATCTGGGGCTACTGATCAACTCGAAGATGAGTTTCTCTGAGCAAATCAGGACAACGGCTGAGAAGGCTGCTTCGGGAATATTGGCTCTGAGTCAACTTATGCCCAACGTAGGGGGACCCAGCCCATCAAGAAGACGCGTCTTTATAAGTGCTGTAGGGTCAGTGCTACTGTATGGAGCAGAAGTATGGGATGACGCTCTCAGCAAGGAGGCTTACCGAAAACGCCTGGCACAGGTTCAGAGAAGAGGAGCGCTGAGGATTGCATCTTCGTATCCGTCAGTCTCTGATTCAGCGGTGAAAGTCATTGCAGTCATGATACCTGTCACCCTCCTTGCTGGAGAATGCCGCTCTATTTACCTGCATCAAAATGAGGATGCGAGGGAGATGGTTGTCCGCGGAGAGAGACAGCGCTCACTCAACGATTCGCAGCAGTCTTGGGTGAATTGCACGAAGGAAAGGTGGACTGCGCGCCTCATCTCGGATGTGAGACCGTAGCCAAATCGAAGGCATGGTCAGAGTGACTTCTATCTGACCCAGCTTTTGAGCGGGCACGGGTGTTTTCAGTCTTACCTGCACAAGATTGGTAATTCATGGTCCCCAGGTTGTTAGTATTGCCCAGGAGAAGAAGACAGTGCCTGCCACACATTTTATTTCGTGCAAAAAATGGGTCGGGCTGCGAAGGACCCTCTACAGAGAGACGGGACACCTACCCCGGATAATAATTATTAGTCACGGTGATGCTCGAATCGGTTGACAAATGGAACCAGGTGGTACATTATGTTCGGGTAGTCCTAAAAGGTCAAACGGACTCACAGTAGCTGGAGGTGTTGGGGCTGGGGGATCGCTTGTCGGGCACTTCCTCCTCCTTATCCCCCCTCCCGCTTGAAGAGCGATCCCCCAGCTTGAAGGCATCTAACGGCGTAACAAAACGAGACCTGGCCCGAAGTAATGTGTCAAACAGTTCCAGGCTAGGTTCTCAGGTTGACAGGGGAGGTGTTTAGTGGGTAGATAGGTCGCCTTCTTGTGAACATGGGAGTTCCACACTCTGTGCATAAATGGGCATTCACCTCCCTACCACAAAAAAATTATATATATAACGTGTTTCGTACGTCATGCTCCCATGTAACTTTTACGAGACATTCGAATGAGGTACTGATGAAGACGCATTCTACACCCAGATGCGCATAGATTCCTAGCACTTTATTTTTTTCCAATAATCTTGATCTCTCAGCTAACTCTTGTAAGTCGGGCTTACTTTATAGTCTTGATTGGCTTAAATGCTGGTTAGGGTGGATTGAACATTTGTTAAAATAGGAAGCCTCTAGCTACTTTTACGTTTTGAAAATGAAGAATGCGAGACTGAATAGGCCTATACTTCTCCAGCTTGGTTTTGATCTCACTCTTGGTTTGTGAGAAAGCAAGCTCTCATGCATATCTAAGGTTGTGATGATGTGATGTGTTTAGATCAATGGTTGATTATTGCACAAACGAGATTTTATTTCGTAATTTGAAACGCAAGTTTCTAAATAAGATTTATATTGCATACATTCTCTGCTTTTCGTATAAACTGCAAGCTGACAACTATTTTGAAGCTCACTTTCGCGATCCCGAGTGAGTTAAAATCAGATTTATTTATATAAATGAGACGAGATCGGTCTGTGCTCTGAAAACCGATCCGGTATCGAGTGAAACAAGAAATATTATTTAGACAGACACGTCCATTCAAAAATTAACAGAGCGTAAATTTTTACATTTCAAAATTTTTCCCATTAGACATTTATTATTAGTTTCGATTCTTATACGTATGTTTTATTATTATTGGTTTGTCCCTTTCTATATGTAACCACTGCAAAACTAAGTCGAATGCAAAATTTGCATCACAAGTGACAGGAAAACGTCTGCCAGTGCAAAAAAATCCCCGTTGGCAGCACCAGCCGGAAAGGTAAATTTCTCGTATGTAGCGTAGGGTTTCGAAAAAGAAATTGGCTTATCTACTACTGGACTTCTTATTGCAATTTTTGTAATACTACATGGGTATTTATTAACAGAAAGGATCTGCCGCCGTTCGTATTTGGAGACCCTTCATAGAGGCGCAAATATTTTGCTAATTAAATTGAGTTGCACACGTATGGATCACATATTGAAAATCGGCGGGTAATAATTTGTTATAAACATATTTATACTCGTTTCGCCCTTCTCACATTTGCTGTTTATACATTTGACAGTGGTTATCAAACAAAGGAGATAACTTTTTGGCTCAAATAGATCAAATAGTTAATTTCAAAAGATTTCCATAAAAGTTTAATCAGCACTTGCATTGCCATTAATATATACATTTTCGATTCTTTTCTGAACCATCAGGGGCGGTTATTTTGAATTTTTATTGAAAACGGCTGCTAAAATTATTAAGCTGTAAATTTTCGAATTTTTTATTTGTCATCCGATTTGCATAATTAAATTAACTTGCCTTAATAACTTATAATTTCAAGTTTTATCGGAATCTGTTGTGAAACTTGGCTGCTAGAGGGCTACAGAAATAAAAAAATGCTTATGTCACCCCCCTGTATGGGGAGACCCCCTTAAATACTTTAAAATATTTTCTTACACTGCAAATTTCAAGAGGCACCACTTTTGACCTACGTAGAAAATTTCCTCATTCTAGCTTATGTGGTTTGCTAGAAAACATGTTGTGACGCACGAACAAACGGACGGACAGACAGACAAGTTGCGGTTTTATAATTTTTAAGGGGATTGTTGAAAATATTTTAACAATATTTCAAAAATAGTCTGATTTATAAATACTTTCAAGATAAGTCATTTAAAACGTTTCCATGAAAAAAAAATCATTATTTCAGTTGCTACTAAAATAACAAATTGCGCTTGCCTTCTGACCTTTGGGGGCCGCCATTTTGAATGCTTGCATTTGATTTTGGACTATTTTAAATTTTTGTTGGCTAGGACCTCATCAATGAATGTGCCAAATCTCGTTCACATCTAAGTTTTACGCTAGACAGGGCAAAATAATTAAATTTTTATTGAAAATGCTAGCTAAAAATATTGGGTTTTAAATTTTCGACTTTTTTATTTTTCAGTCAATTTTAATAATTTTCTGCATGATACAAGAACATAGTATAGAGATCCATAATCTCAAGTTTCATCAAAATCCGCTGGAAAATGTGACCGCTAGAGGGCCACAAAACCTGAAAAAAACGCATATTTAAAACGCCGCCATTTTGAAATTTGTACATGCATGATCACCAAAATATTAAAAACTGTAGATCTAAGTAATGCCTATCTTGAAACCAAGTTTCATATATATGAAATTAAAATTGCGACTTTTAGAAGCCTTTGAAGTTTTGAGTTTCAACTGACTGCCATTTTGTTTTTTGTGACCTGACCTCAAAATTTTTCTCACTACACTTTAGATACTCATAATTTCTATTTAAATGCCGAATTTCATAAAAATCTGTTGAAAGCTTTGACCACTATTACAACAACAAAATTTTGCACGTTTTTCGACCTTTGAGCGGCCGCCATTTTGTTTCTTGTGAGATTCATCACATACATCAGTAAACCTATGTACCAAATTTCATCCAAATCGGAGCTACACTTTGGTCAGAACAGAAATCACGATTTTTCGTCTAAAAGGGCCGCCATTTTGTTTTTGCCCGGCCGATATAGCTGGTTCACGAACTTAACCGAGATATTAACCCAATACACCTTTTCTGAAAATTTGTTGAAAATCCGAGCAAAATACCTCTAGCATGGTCACAAATTTCGTTATATCCCATATATATGCATATATATATATATATATATATATATATATATATATATATATATATATATATATATATGTATGTATATATATATATATATATATATATATATATATATATATATATATATATATATATATATATATATACGTATATATATATATATATATATATATGTATATATATATACATATATATATATATATATATATATATATATATATATATATATATATATATATATATATATATATATATATATATATATATATATATATATATATATATATATATATATATATATATATATATATATATATATATATGCTCTCCGCAATAGGTAAATTTCTCTCGAGAAATTTACCGTATTGGGTACTTGGTACGGGTTTTTACTCAATAAAAATATATCATGGCAAATTTTTGTTGACGCTTAGTGAAAATAATATACTTGATTTGCACGACACATACGGATACTGTTTGTTTTGTGCTTGGACGGTGAAGGCTACTTATGCCCTGAGTGTTGGGCTTCTAGACACGCGAGACGTCTGGACTTATCACTAAAAATCTGCCCTGCCAACTGGAGGAATTAGCATGGAACCATTTAAAACATCACTTCGGGCTGAGCCTCGTTTTTCTAAGCCGTGGAGCGCTTTCAGATTGGGGGCCCTACTCTAACGGGAGGGAAAGAGGCAAGAGGGGTTTCTAGAAAAGTGATCTCTCCAGCTCGAGGTCTTCAGCAGCTGTGAACCCTTTCAATCGTTTACGATTGCCCGGACATAATGCGCGATATGATTCCATATGTCAACCGATTTAAAATTACAGTCAGGTGACGCGCCCTTACAATCTTGTGTAGACAAGACTGAAAACATCCATGATCGCTGAAGATCAGATACCACAACCCAACCATGCGTTTGGTTGGGTTGTGGTATCTGATCAGAGATGAGATGTTCAGTCCATCTTGCCTTCGTACTGTTCACCCAGGACTGCTACCAATTATTGAGTGAGCGGTGTATTTCCTTCCAAAGAACTGTCTCCCGCGTCCTCTTTTCAGCACAGGTAGATAGTACGGAGTTCTTTAGCAGGAAGGGTGAAAATTATCATGCCTGCAATGAATAGCACTACCATTTGATATGAAGACATAATCCTTAGGGCTCCTCTTCTCCGCATTAGTGCTAAGCGTTTAGTAAAGCTCCTTGTTGAAAGCTCACCTGATATTTTTGCTCCTTACAATAGCGCCAACTTTACAAACCTCATTAAAAGTTACCTTCTTGATAGATCGAGTCTCCATGCGTTGGATATAGGTCAACTTAGAGTCGATACGCTGGAAGCAACTTTATCAGCCATTGCCCTGATTTGCTCAGTGAAACTCATCTTCGAGTCGATCAGCAACCCCAGCTACCTTATAGATGGTCTCGACTTAATCAATACTTCCACAATTCTGATTGTCCTTACTCTGAGCATTCTCTTCGTTGTCAGGACGACCAGTCTGGATTTCTTTAGTACTAGACTGAATTCGCACGAGCAGTTATACAGTCTCTCCCGACGTATTAGCATACATAGTTTATGTTGCACCTGTTTGACGATGCGTCCACCAACTAGCGCTGTCACATGATTCACATAGCCAATCAAGTCCTCGCAAGGGAAATGCTAGCCAACACGAATACTCTCGGAGGCTTGCATTCTTTGGGGAGTTCCATCCTCACGTACTTGAGGAAGTTCGTGCAGGGGGAATGCCGGTCAACAGGAGCACTCTTGGAGGCTACGATTCTTTGGGGAACGCTAGCCCGCTGACCCAAGGATATGGGGGTACCGTGAGATTCCCTCCTGAGATGACAGGTAACGACCCTGACTGAATCTGGACTACGCTTTGGACAACGAATTGAAATTCATGCTTTGGGCTGCCGGATATGATGGTTTGGACATAGTTGCTCCGCGCCACAGTACCAAGGTGACACTCGTGCGTGAACAGCTCCAATTCAACTATCATAAGGTCTCCGTCCCGGTAAAACCTTGGCAGGCCTCGGAGTAACTTCGAAGTTCGTACCATTGGGTTGGTGGTGTTGGTTCGGTTGAGACGGACTCCCGATTAGCACTGGTCTGGCTCTGAGCGCAGGAATAACAACAATGACATCGCAATCAGTAGCTGCTGCCACAATGTTCACAGCACATTGGAAGTTGTAGTAACGATGACAAAAACGACAATGAATACGATGACAGTGAAAACGGATGAAAAACGAAGATTTACAGACAGTCTTGACAAGACTGAGATTTCTGTGACGTTTGGGCGTAGCAAAAAAATGATGCGAACACCAGAGCATCCTAAAAAGGAAGAGCGAGAAACTCTACAGGACGCGCCAGACATTCGAGAGATGGGAGAATGTATAAAGAGCATCGAGAATTCGATGGTTACTGCTGCGTTCATTACTGAAGCGACCGAAGCAGTTGCACGCCCGTTGAGCTTCAGATCGAAACTTGTGGCACTCCCTTCACTTTTTGCGGCGGATTTCAGTCAACAACTAGTATACTGAAGGTTTGAGGAGCTAGGGTCTCCAACTGTGCATAGAAGCACTGCAAGTAGAGATAGTGATGCTTACAATTAAGATCACCACGTCTTCAGCTGCCAGCTCTTCAGTCTCCTAGGAATGTTTCTGTGATGGCACACCCGCCATGAGCAATTCGACAAACGTCTCGACGCCAACTCTTCCAATGTACCACCTGATTGTGGAAGGTCAAGAGCATGGGTGCTGCGCGACAGCATTATGGATATCAAGCAAAACGTACTAATGATCATGGGGTGAGTAGTCTTCAAATGCTCTCCAATTCTGTAACTTCAATACTAAGGACGCCGAGGAGCATGCCAAGCCGGATATGGTTCCTTCACAGCCTACATGGCGTAAAATCGGCATAGGCTCGATGTTTAGCACGTTGAGTCCTGTCTTACTCACCATCTTTATGACTGGTTTTCTCCCCGGAGCATTTTGACGCATGCTTCATTCCATTGCTTTTGAATCGATGTCTCTCTCAACGCGTCCTTGGCAATCTGCGTCGAGACAGCGTTCTCTAAAGCATTAGACTTGGCTTAGAAAAATGATATCGGTTCGTTTAGCGTTAGGTTCACACTAAAGAATCAAGTCCCTGAACACTGACACCATCCCTCCATTCATAGCTCTACACTAGGAAGTAAGCACTGTTCCAAACTCAGATGGTGACAATACCAGTTTTGTCAGGGTACCATGATGATAAACTTTTGTCATGATGTTGCTCACTTCGGCTTTCATGTCTTTTGCAAACTGCTCAAGTAGGTTTTGGGCAGTTTTACGGGTCGTCGAAGTTCTAGGGATTCCTGAGACGTGCTTGAAATCTGGTTTTGGATACGCATTCTTGAAAGACTACTGTATGTCTCTCTCGTACATTCTTTTCATTTGTCCCATGTTACCATATTTCTAGCATATGGACATCCTATCGGGTCCCTTACATCCCAGTGCTGTATGACCATAGTCAAGGCACTTAAAGCCTTAATGTATTACTGCCTTTTGCCGTGCCCTGCAGATGACCCACCCTATTCTTATTTTTTCCTTTAAAATGTAAGGACGGCTAGATTCTATATGAAGCCTTGTGGCTGATAAACTACTTGAAGATTGTTGACAAATGGACACAGTCCTTTAAACTTAAAGTAATTATCACCCAATCAGCTTAGACTTTTATTTATTTATTGATTTATTTACTACATCACTATTTTACAGAATTAAGAATCCCAATTATAAAATAGAACTAATAGATTACGTGTTAAGGTTAAAATATAAATATCATGTAAGAATTAAACTAAAGTTAACAATTAAGTAGTGACTGAAATTAACGACAAAAGAATTTATTGCTCGTAGAGTACTCTCCGCAGCATGTTTTTAAATGATTCAAATGAGCCAGAACGAGGACCAAGCTGCAGATAAGATGATCTCTTACCATACGAACCATCGGTGAGTGACTGTAAGTTACGGTACTGGCAAACGGTATAGCGTAGTATCGCGACGACCTAGTGCGAGAAGGGGGACGTATGCTAATGGCGTTGTATAATTTCGACGATAACATGCATCTCGATAATTTAAATAAGAAGCATTGATCCAGAAATGGCCTCCTTACCTGCAGTAAAGGTAGACCAAGGAAATTCAGGCGATCTCCATAAGGGCGATACGGGATGTTGTATTTGTAGAAAAGTGTGCGGGAGAACCTACGCTGCACAGATTCAACCGCCACCATGAGATAATTAAGATGTGGGAACCATATCTGGCATGCATATTCAAGAATTGGGCGAGCCTACATGACGAATAACCGAGAGCAACGTAGAACAAAGCCCGCGATCCGAGAAGCTTTCTTGGTTATTTCCATAACGTGAACATTTAATTTCAACTGAGAATCAAATGTCACACCTAAATCCTTGAAACTCTCAACCAAAACGAGAACTGAGCTTTCGATATGGTATGAAAATTGAATGGGGTAAGTTTTATTGGTAAAGGTCATGGAAAGGCACATAGATATGTTAAGTTGAAAGAGAAAGGAGTGAATCCAGGAAAGAAGAGATCCCTGAATGCCGAAACGGCGGAGCTTGTTGATCAGGATGTTGTGATCCACACTATCGAATGCTTTCGCAAAATCAGTGTAGATCACATCAACTTGACCTCCTAAGTCAAGGGTGATTGCAACGGTGTTGATAAATTCACCTAGGTTGGTAACGGTAGAACGTCCTTTTACAAATCCATGTTGATTTTTGGATAAGTTGGGGTGCAGAACATTTTAAAGTTTATAGTGAACAATGCGTTCCAAAGCACGATAGGAGTGAAATGGGTCTGTAATTAGAGGCCTGGGAGTGGTCACCCGCTTTATGGATGGGGAGGATATTTGCACATTTCCAAACGTCTGGAAAAGTTCCCTTTTCGAGACTTGAATTAAAGATATGGGCAAGGGGAATACATAAGGATGAAGAGAGGGATTTGATAAAAATGTTAGGGATTCCATCAGGGCCAACTGCGCTGCAAGAATTCAGGGACTGAATTACCTCAGCGACCTCTAAGGGGTTATTGTATAAATCAACAATTAAGTCTGGAGTGGATTGAGGGTTTTCATCAGAAGTAGAGGTCGGGGAGCTATAGACGGCGGAGAAATAGTCAGCAAACATGTCGCATATGGCCTGGTCATTGTGGACTAAGTGGTTCTGGTATGACAATGCATTGATATGCCGACGCGAGTCTTTTAAAGAGTTGACATAGGACCAGAAGGATTTAGGGTTATTAGCAAATGATGCTTCAATTGTTCTCAAATAAGATAACTTTATGGATTTACACACTTTTTTTGCATTAGTACGTAGGTGGCAAAATTCGGAGAGGTCCAGTTCTGATCTCAAACGTAAGTAGCGTTTCCTGGCTGAGTCCTTCAAGGACAAAGCAGATTCAACTTCTCTCGTGAACCACAAAGGAAGATTTTTGCGTGGTCGTGTTTTTTTGTGGTTGGGAGGTGAATGCTATTTACGCACAGAGAGTGGGACTCCCTTGCTCGCAAGAAGGCGACTGGACTACCCACTAAACACCTCCCCTGACAAACTGAGAACCTAGCCTGGGACTGTGCTTAGACTTTAGAATGAAACCATGTCAATATAAGGAAGCATTCAAAATATGTAAGAAATTAATCGTATTTATCTACTTCGACATACTGGAGAGGATCCTGAGTTAGGTAAGAACCATGATATGTTCTAGTTCAACCAAAAGATCGATAACAATAATATGGAGAATAAGTGCATGAAACGAAATAAGCATAGCTGTGCTGTTAGTCCGAGTTGATTCTGTCTAGAGAAGCTATGCTAGAGTAGTTTAAGTGCTAAAGCAAGTTAGTTATTGAGGTTTAATTTATTCTCAGCATTACTGAAAAAAAGTTATTATCACTATGCACCACTAAATTTGTACTATAGCATGAGCATTACCCATTTGGTCTAAAAATGCAAATAGTTCCATCAAAATTTCATGCCATAAAAATTACTCCATTTCTTTTAGATTCAGCAAAACTGCACCTGTTCTACTTCACATCCATATACTAAAGCATAATCATTAGTCTACGAAATTATGCACTAACATTATCCTTTTTTCTAATTCTCCACTGCCTTACGACGAGGTTAGTATGGATTAGAAGTAGACCCCATTACGAGGGTTATTACGCACAATACCGCCCTGTACAAAAGGTCTCTGTCCTTAATGGAGAGTGTGAGAAGATAATTTCCGAACTCATTTGGTTAATTTTCCCGGATATACGAGTATTAGCCATTGGGAAAAATTTATTAGCCAATAATAAGTACCTATATTCAACTGAACAATCCTTTCCTTGTTGCTCACTTAAGTTTATGCAAATGAGAAGATTAATGCCCTCCATTTACCCTCGCGTCCTTGTCATACGCCGTCCTCCAAACAAATCTATCGCGTTCATATGTAGGAATAATACAGGACCATTCAATATGCGCATAATATGAATTTCTAAGTAATAGCAATTATTACCAAAGTTAATTATTTAGAGTGTTTGCTGTATGGACGAAACGGATGGATGGATGAATATACGAAATTGGATCCCTTCGGGTTAAAACAGGTGAAATTGATTGAATAAACCAAAACGGGAATGCTCTGGTGTAGGTGGAAGATTTTTGTTTTTGATCAATTTCTTTGTACTGCAAAGTAGGATTTTATCCTTGGCAAAATGCTAAGCCTTGAGGCAACAATCAAATAAATTGAAATGCGTTGTCGAGGTTGATCCCCTAATTTGCTAGCGTAAGTATGGATTTTAGAAAGAGAGTGAGAAGAAACGGGTGTAGACATGGAATAGATAAAATGAATTGTCTACTTGTGTTTGCTTACTTGACAAGAAGACAAAATCCTTTTGAAGCATTTCTGTTCTGTTAATCCTGATGGAAATTGTATAGAATGGGACAGTTTGATTGTGTGTGCCCCATGAATTTGATGATGTTAGTAGGACTCGCCATTTAGTGTCTTTTTCTATTTTTTTCTAATAAATTTAGAAAATCGTGTTAACGCCTGCTTTACGCTTGTTATAATAAATGTATTCATTCAGGACTTTAATAATCAAAATTTAATCGTTGCAAGGAATTTCCGCTAAGTTCAGAATGAGGTTTGCTCAAACTATACCGAAAATAGTACTTGAGAAATGGTAAAAACTTTCTTTATCGATAAATTTCGCCATCCTTGCTTTCTCTTCTCGCATTGACTATACGAGTAGAACTGTTGACTCCTATATGATGCTGTAGCGTTCATCTTCTCTGATCACAGGTGGAGTGCAAACCGAAGAATCTAAAACGATTCGAGGAATTGATAAGGAAGACATTCTTCAGCAAAAGGAACGAGGGCCTCGCGACATAAACTGAGCAGCAAAGAAATTGCCTGTTTAAAGTTTGTTCAACTGAACGCAGACTAACAATTTTGAACCCTCAACTATATTTGCCGTCATCCAATTTCGTATCATCTTTCCTGCGTCACATCTCCAAACCGTGCCAGAGAACAAGGATCTCGCTTGCCCTCAAGTTATCCAACTTTTGCAGGCATTCAATATCGTCAATATCTTTCCACCTTACGGATTCGCTATAAATGGTGGATGCATCTCATACTGTATTCAAGTGTTGGAGCTCATCTTGGGAAAGGAATGAAATTGAACGAATCGATGAATATGTGGATCATCAGAACTCCACAACCACCACGACTCTACCGCTAGCAGTAGCATCATCGTCATCGGGAAAATTGAAAGCAATGAAATGCATTTGAAGTGAAAACGGAATGAACTCTGGCGGGCATGGAATGGCATGGTGTGTTGGTTATTTTTTCCCTTTGGAAAGTTTCGCCTTCAGTTTAATGCTGACTTGAATATTCCATCAAGCAGAAGCTTCTCGAATCGGTTGCAATTGAATATGGTGAAATATTATGCAAGTAAATTGTTGGTTTTTGCGTTAATGTTGAATAAATATCAGGAAGTGAAATGCTAAAAGATACTTTTGCGCTGTTTGTGAAGTTCAATTGAATGATGTAGGGCTCTTTGATTAATGAAACTAATTATAAAGGAGCATTTAATAATCGATATAAATGTAAAGTGAACAGGGGCTGATTATAGCGAGGTGTCTTTCTATAGGAATCACTCGATGAGCGGTTATTATACCAGACATACTATCTGTGAATATCCTTCAAATGTTTACAAATTAAATGGAAGCTTACCAGGCAAAGTTATAGAGTCCCATTTATGTTTGAATATTAGATCTATTGAGAGAAATGTTATTTTTGGTTCGAGCTCGAAATCATTTACCACACAATATCAAAACCAAAAACATTAGCTTTGATCTTAATGCTGTGATGGTCTTACAGTTGTATCATTCAGTATTATTTAGATGCCATTTGTTTTGATATTTAGGTTCTAATTTAAAAGTTGACGGTTTGCTTATTCACGTATGAAATTATAAATTTGGACTCTTTACTCCTTTATTAACCGGAAATCTATTCAATAAGGACTAATGACTTTCTTGGCTACTGACTAGCAAACTATAGGATATCACAAAACTAAAATCAGTGAGAAATGTAAGATTCATGTTTAATATTGGTACCTAAGTCTAAAAAGTATTGAGTTTTTTTTTGTCAATTTTTCGATTGAATTTTTTCTTTATTTAAAATGGATTTTATTTAAGTACATATTGTCCATTTTTATCTATGACCTTTTGCCATTTTTTGGGAAGAGCCATCATTCCATCTGTGTAGAACTTCTGTGGTTTATCGGCGAAAAACTAGGGCAAGTGATTTTCACAGTCCCTTTTTGAACTGAATTTAGATAGTGCAAGGTCTGGACTATACGGAAGATGCATCAAAACTTCCCGGCCAAGCTCTGTCAATTTTTGCCGGGTCACCAAATAGGTGTGTGGTCTGGTATTGTCATGATGGAAGATAACGCCCTTTCTATTGATCAATTCTGGCCGTTTTTAGGGTTTTGTAAAATAATTTTACAAAACCCTACTAGTTTCGCGACCAGTCTGTCCGTCTGTCCGTCCATCCGTCCGTCCGTCCGTCCGTGTGTCACAGCAGTTTTTCTCAGAAACTACTTAAGCTAGAAACATCAAATTTTGTATGTAGGTGTAAAGTGGAGCTCTCTTTAAAGTTCAACTACAAAAAAGTTTTATAAGGTATTTAAGGGGGGTCTCCCCATATAGGAGAGTGACTCCAGGAAAAAAAATTTCATTGAAGGTAGCCGATATGGGTATCAAATGAAAGGTCTTGATGAGAACTTTTCAAAACAGGTCTTAGTTTGGCAAAATTTGCTTCGAGGGACGCACAGGGAGGAGAAACACACGAAAAATTTGTGTCCCCCCCCCTCGCGATTGGACACCTGTGATCCGAAAAATCTGAAAAAAGTCAGGAATGTAGGCCTTGGTGAGTACAACAACAACAAATACGTTAGAAGTCGCAAATCACTCAACTTTGTTAGTAATAGTATGATTTATCGATTTTATGTTTTCTTAAATAAAATCTTAACTGAACCCTTAAATTCAATGAAATTAAGTACATAGATGTCTATTTATAAAGTTGATCATTCTGAAAGTTTCATAAAGATTGAATCATATTTAGCGAAGTTATAGCGGTTTGAATTTTCCAGTATTACTATGGAACAATATGCGCTGCATTTATTACTATGGCAACATATGGCTATGGAACAACATGCGCTTTTTACCGACTCAGACACTGCAGTTAAGCTAGGATTTGCATGAAAATTTCAGGAATGATAGGTGTCATGTATATCTTTGAGATTCAGTTCAGCTAGTGGTATCAGTAATCATAAAACAAAATTGTGCCTGTTTTAAATGCGAAGATTGAATAATTTTGAGTTATTTTTTCCCAACTTCAACGTTTAAGGTGCATGCTTTGAACACTTGATTCAATTTAATGAATGACTGAAGATGAGTACCTACAATTAATGCTCATAAGTGAAACAAGTCAAGGAGGTGGGAGAGATCTCCTAGCAAAAGGGTTTTGTAACCATTCTAGGATTCGTAAAAATAGGCCATTAATCGATGATAACAGTACAGGAGAGTGGCCCCCTGAAAAAAAATTCATCAAACATAGCCGATATGGGTGTGAAATAAAAGTTTTCATGGGAGCTTTTCAAAACAGTTGTTAAACTGTCAGTTTTTGCTTCAGTGGGGGCACAGGGGGGAAATACATGAAAAATGTGTTTCCTCCGTCGCGGCTGGACATCTGAAATAATTATCAAGGGAGATATTTATGAGTATAACAATACCAAAAACCTCAGAAGTCGAAATTTGTTCAACTTTGTTAATAATAGTAGATATGATTTTCGTATTTCATACTTTCTCCAATAAAATCGTCTTTGACATGTTTCTTGATTTGATTCGATCTGGTGACTGCATTTTGTAAATTGAATACAAAACCCTTCTGACATGAGCGTAGGTCTGTTTACCCAACTTGTTTTCATTACTTTTAGCAATCTGGCTAATTGCTGACAGTACAGAGCCGTATTGAGTACTTGGCCAGGTTCTAGTACTTCATGATAAACAATTCCCTTCCAATCCCATCATACACACAGCATGACCTTATTTGGTGTCAATCTTGGCTTTGAGGTCGTTTGTGATGATTCACCTTTTTTAGGCCATGATCTTTTTCGAACGACGTTCTTGTATCTTACCCATTTTTCATCGCTCGTAATGATTTGCTTCAAAAATGGCTCGATTTCGTTGCGTTTTATTAGCATTTCGCAAATGGAATTTCGGTCGATCAAATTTTTTTGTGTTAATTCATGTGGCACCCAAACGTCGACCTTCTTTGTGTATGCATCCTTACGCAAATGGTTCAAAACTGTTTGGTGATGGATATTCAGTTCCTTAGCAATGTCGTGGCTACTTATGTGTCTTCTTCTTCTTCTTCTTAGCACTACAGCCCCTCTCGGGCCTTCGCATCCCAAATGTCTAACTAACAAACTATCTTCGTCAACCGAGTCAGGCCAGCGTTTCCTCGGTTTCCCTACTGGTCTCCGGCCTTCAGTTCTCCCAACGAATACCTTTTTGTGTATCCCTTGTTCGTTCACACGATTCATGTGGCGAGCCCAATGCAGCTTTCACAGTCTTACAATCGTTGAGACCTCCGGTTTGTCAAAAATTTCATACAGGTCATAGTTGTATCGAATTCGCCATTGGTCCCCGGCTTGCTTCGCTCCGATTATTCGCCTCAGGACCCGTCGCTCAAAGGCGTCCAATATATTTGCGGATATTTGGGTTAGGATCCATGTTTCACACCCATAGCATAACACAGGTCTTATCACAGATTTGTATACTTGGAGCTCTGTTTTCCTGTGCATGCGACTGGTCTTCAAGATCGTCAATACTGAATAAAATATTTCATTTGCGAGCTGTACTCTTCGGCGTACTTGATCTCTTTCATTGCCCGTTTTCGTTATTTTGGCGCCTAAATACACAAATTCGCTAACATTTTCAATACTGTATTCATAAAATGTGATATTTTGTGTATTTGAGGTATTTTTCTTCGACTGCGTCATGAGCTTTGTTTGATTTTCATTGATTTGTAGCCCTACTAGTTTTGCTTTGCTGTCGAGTTTCAGGAAAAGTTCTTTGGCATTTTTTTAATGACCGTGACAAAATTTTGATGTCGTCCGCATAGGCAACTACTTGGTTCGACTTGAATAATAATGTACCTCGCGTATCGACAAGTAGCTTCCTTATGACGTACTCCAGAGCCAAATTGAATAGCAATAGGGCCAGCCTATTGACCGACTTTAGTCCGATATTTGTGTGAAAGGCATCGGTGAGTTGGTTATTGATGCGGACTTGGGAGGTTGTCGACATCATTGTCATTTTGGTAAGACGGACTAATTTGGCTGGGATGCCAAAGCAAAGATTTATTTGGTACAGTACGTGTCGATCAATACTGTCGTATGCTTGGTTAAAGTCAACGAAAATTTGGTGTACGTCTATTTTAAACTCCCAGCATTTCTCAAGTACCTGCTCGACTATGAACAATTGGTCAATTGTTGATCTAACTCCTCTAAAACTACCTTGATACTCCCCAATAATACTGTTGGCGTATGATGCGATTGTGTTGGTCTGCTTATGTGTCGGTCTTCTTCAATTTTTTGTAAGATTTGATTGGTCGACCTGAGCGAGGTGCACCTTTGACAGCAAAATTTACAGAACGAAAGCGAGCGAACCATCTCTTGGCTGTGGCTTTTGATAAAGTATCTTGACCGAAGACACCAGAAATTTTTTCATGAGCCTGCGATGTATTCTCACCTTTATCGTAGTGCTATTGTAAAATATAACGAATTTTTTTCAGAAATTTCACTCATTTTTCAATGAATACAACTTTAGACACGAATAAGGAAATACAAAACTTCCATATGAAAATTGTAGACTGCAATGTCACCTTTTAAACCTATGTTAGTTTGACTCAATCGGATTAGTGTTGCTCGATATATGCCAACGAACACCATCTAGTGACAAGAAAGGATCAATACTTTTTACACTATCCAATATAAGTATGAAATTTGTTGTGCACACGATGGCTGCTTGTAAGAATTTAATATTTTGTGAGATAAACCTTTAATTTTGCCTGTATTTAAAAACAACACTGGATATATGAACTTTGTATAGGGTAAATCCGGTATAGATGGACCATTCGAATATTTCGCTGATCTGTCACAGCATAATACTTGAGCCGACGTCAACACACTTAGTTTTGCTTGTGAGTTCAATATGTCAAAAATTCATTTATTTCTATTAGTTGATTGAAAAGCTTTTTAGGGTATTGTAAAATTATTTTACAATACCCTACTAGTTTCGCGTCCTGTCTGTCCGTCTGTCCGTCCGTGCGTCACACTACTTTTTCTCGCAAACTACATAAGCTAGAAACATAAAATTTTGTAGGTAGGTGCGAAGTGATGCCCCCTTCAAAGTTTCAACACTAAAAGAAATTTATAAGGTCTTTAAGGGGGGTCTCCCCATGTAGGGGAGTTGCCGCTGAAAAAAGTTTTCATCGCATGTAGGCATGTAGGTCTTAATGAGCACTTTTCAAAACAGGTCTTAAAACGACAAATTTTGGTTCGAGGGGTGCAGGGGACGAAAATTTTGTGTCCCCCCCCCTTTGACCCGAAAAATCTGAAAAAAATCATGAATGTCGGCCTTTATGAGTACAACAACAACAAATACGTGAGAAGTCGAAATTCACTCAACTTTGTTAGTAGTAGTATGATTTATCGATTGTATGTTTTCTTGAATAAAACCTTAACGGTGCCCTTAAATTCAATAAAATTCAGTACACACATGACTATCAATAAAATGAATCTGTCCTGAAAGTTTCATAAAGATCGAATGGTATTTAACGATGTTATAGCGATTTGAATTTTCCTGTATTACTATGGAACAATATGCGCTGTATTACTATGGAAACATATGGCTATGGAACAATATGCGCTTTTTACTGACTCAGATACTACAGCTTTGCTAGGATTTGCATGAAAGTTCTAGGAATGATAGGTATCATGAAGCTAGTGGTATTAGTAATCGTAAAGCAAAATAGTGGCTGTTTTAAATGAGAAGATTGAATAATTTTGAGTTATTTTGCCCCAACTTCAACGTTTAAAGCGCATGCTTTTAACACTTGATTCAATTTAAAGAATGACTGAAGATGAGTACCTACAATTAATACTCATAGATGAAACAAGTCGAGGAGGCAGGAGAGAGCTCCTAGCAAACGGGCTTTGTAACCATTCTAGGATTCGAAAAAATAGGCCATGAATCGATGATTACAGTACAGGGGAGTGGCCGCTGAAAAAAAATGTCATCAAACGTAGCCGATATGAGTTTCAAATGAAAGTTCTTAATAAGAGCTTTTCAAAACATTACTTGAACTGCCAATTTTTCCTTCACAAGGGCAACAAATACCTTAGAAGTCGAAATTCAATCCTTTGTTAATAATAGTACATCTTATAAATTTTGCTTTTTTTGTCTATAAAATCAAGATGTGACACTTAGATTTCCCAAAATCTATAATTTAAATTTTCTGAAAGTGATTTTAAATGGTTCGAAAATGTCACAATAATTGAACTATAAACAGCCAAGTTACAGCCGATTGAATATTTAACAATTACAACAACATTAACACGTGTTACTAGGAAGATACGTGCTTGCAACGGACCGAGGCAATACAAATATGAAGGAATTTTGATAAAAAATTTAGAAATGGTTTGTTATATCCATGTGTTATCATGACTAATCAAGCGACGAGGTCAAACCACTTGAAACAAAATGGTGGCGAGTTGAAAATCATAATAACCATAATAATTTTTCGAACTCAATTTATGGAATCTATATATTAGTCAAGTTTTGATATGCAGAATATATTGTTTGATTTACTAATTGTTTTACAATACCCTTCTGGCAGGAGCATCCTCCTGCTACTTCAACTTGTTTCTCACTGGATTCGATTTTTACGTGGTTAAGTTGGTTTAAATTATTTTGACGTAAGGTCAGTGCTATAACTCAAATTTATAGTTAAGTATGATCTTAACATAAAATGGCGTGCCAGCAGCGTTGTTTGTCTGAATGAGAAGCTGGCCCATCAGTCTCTGACAATTGGGATAGATGGATCAGTGACATTTGGGATAGTTGGCCCACTTGAATAAGCCTGGGATAGTTGGACCACATTTCCTATTAGGACTTTACTTCTTATATAAATTAAATGATACTTATAAAAAAATTGTTGTGAATATAAAGGTGTGTCCTGATACGTTGTTTTTTTTTTATTATAGGAAAATGTCCCCTTTTTATAAAAGGCGCGTCTCGGAGAGGAGAATGGTCTGAACATAATTTAAACAAGTTGGGTAAACAGACCTACGCTCATGTCAGAAGGGTTTTGTATTCAATTTACAAACTGCAGTCATGCAGATCGAATCAAATCAAGAAACATGTCAAAGACGATTTTATTGGAGAAAGTATGAAATACGAAGCTCATACTATTATTAACAAAGTTGAACGAATTTCGACTTCTGAGGTTTTCGGTATTGTTATACCCATAAATATCTCCCTTGATAATTATTTCAGATGTCCATCCGCGACGGAGAAAACACATTTTTCATGTATTTACAACCCCCCCCCCTGTGTCCCCACTAAAGCAAAAACTGACAGTTCAACAACTGTTTTGAAAAGCTCCTATGAAAACTTTTATTTCATACTCATATCGGCTACGTTTGATGAATTTTTTTTTCAGGGGCCACTCTCCTGTACTGTTATCGTCGATCAATGGCCAATTTTTTCGAATCCTAGAATGGTTACAATGCCCTTTTGCTAGGAGCTCCCTCCCGCCTCCTTGACTTGTTTCACTTATAGCATTAATTGTAGGTACTCAGCTTCAGTCATTCATTAAATTGAATCAAGTGTTCAAAGCATGCACCTTAAACGTTGAAGTTGGGAAAGAATAACTCAAAATTATTCAATCTTCGCATTTAAAACAGCCACTATTTTGTTTTACGATTACTGATGCCACTAACTGAACCGATTCTCAAAGATATACATGACACCTATCATTCCTGAAATTTTCATGCAAATCCTAGCAAAATTGTAGTGTCTGAGTCGGAAAAAGGCGCATGTTGTTCCATAGCCATATGTTGCCATAGTAATAAATGCAGCGCATATTGTTCCATAGTAATACAGGAAAATTCAAACCGCTATAACTTCGCTAAATATGATTCAATCTTTATGAAACTTTCAGGAGAGATCAATCTTATAAATAGACATCTACGTACTGAACTTCATTAAATTTAAGGGTACCGTTAAGATTTTATTCAAGAAAACATAAAATCAATAAATCTTACTATTACTAACAAAGTTGAGTGAATTGCGACTTCTCACGTATTTGTTGTTGTTGTACTCATCAAGGCCTACATCCCTGATTTTTTTCAGATTTTTCGGATCACAGGTGTCCAATCGCGAGGGGGGGGGGACACAAATTTTTCGTACATTTCCCCTCCCTGTGCGCCCCTCGAAGCAAACTTTGCCAAATTAAGACCTGTTTTGAAAAGTTCTCATCAAGACCTTTCATTTGATACCTATATCGGCTACCTTCAATGAAATTTTTTTTTCGGGGGGTCACTCCCCTATATGGGGAGACCCCCCTTAAATACCTTATAAAATTTTTTTGTAGTTGAACTTTGAAGAGATCACCACTTTACACCTGCACACAAAATTTGATGTTTCTAGCTTAAGTAGTTTCCGAGAAAAACTGCTGTGACACACGGACGGACGGACGGACGGACGGACGGACGGACGGACAGACGGACAGACGGTCGCGAAACTAGTAGGGTTTTGTAAAATTATTTTACAAAACCCTAAAAATGAGTCAAAGCTGTTGAAAATATGGAAATGGGATTGAATGCTGCAGTGAAAGCGTTTGACAACCGAAAACTACTCTAAAAAGACGCATCAAGCTACAAAGTTTCAATGAAGGTTCCATTGAGAAGAAATCATTGCTAGAAGTTGAAAACAACTACTATCATGGGGGTTCACCTCAACTAGAGACTCAGTACGTTCCATGGCTTATTTAGGTAGCAAAAAACCTGCAATCGAAACATAATTTCAATCAGGAAACTAAACAAACAGGGTAGGACTTGCTTTCTTTTTATCTTGCGTGCAATCCAGATCTTTCCATCCGGTTATCTGAAGGAGTATGTATTGCCAGAGCAAAGGGTCTAAATAAAATAGATGTCAAAGCATATTTTGACCTCTTAAGCATTGTTTTCAAAGAAAATTGTCTTATGGATAAACCTGCAAACACTGTCAACATGGGTGAAACAGGTTTGTAGCTGCAGTATTGACATGTGTTAATAGAGAGGGTACATTCTTGCCACCTTTTTGCATAATGAAAGGAAAGAGTCTAAAACAGGATTTAGTGACGGTTTGCCTCCTGGTGCTGAAATAAAACGTCTCCAAAGTCTGGCTATGCAAATAGTGATTTATTTTTTAATTGGCTGAAAAACCATTTTACTCAAAGAAAATGAGTAGGAAAGGTACTTCTTCTTTTAAATAAATATACATTGCGCACTAACTGCATTGAAATGCTAGAGTTATCAGAAAATAATCAAATAATTTTGATGAGTATTCCTCCCCTCACTAGTCATTGGCTTCAGCTATTAGATTGCGCTTTCTTCAAATAATTAAAAATGAACTACTATTCTGCTTGCTCAAAGTACGTGACCAATAACCGTCCAAGGGTGATTACATGGCTGAAGTTTGGTGCGCTTCTTCTTACCTTAGCTTAGGATAAGTGTTTAAATGTCTTTAAGTGGTCTAAGAACTTGTGAAATCATTCCTTTTAAACCTGATGCGCTACGAGACTATGATTTTTTGTCAGAGTTTATGGACTCCAGGCCTCTAGACGCGTCTCTCCTTTTCTAAAATGATATGATCGGATATAATGTCACTGTTGCTGGTCCTAATAGTTCAAAAGATTAAGTCGCTCTTGCTGGTTCAACTGCCTGAAGATGCGATTGTAATTCTGGCCCTTCAAGAAGCTATGAAGATGCTCCTGTGCCTGGATCTTCTAAACAGTATGAAAATAAATCTGAAAATGTAAACCCTTCGAAGTTATTGAACAAAATACATCCAGTTTCAACAAAGTTCGGACTGTGAAAAGAAAGGTTCAAATTGTATCAACTGTGTCAAACTCTTGAAAGTATAACTGCTCTGAAATTCACAAAACGTGAGGAGTTGAATATTAAAACAAAAGAAGAAAGACAGAGAGAAAAAAAGACCGAGAGGAAAAGGAAAAGTAGAAGGAGAAAAAGAAGTAAATCAAAGACATATGTACATATTATAAAAATAGAAACCTAACGCGAGACATTGCAAACTTTTAGAAAAACTAGCTTAAGAAAAACATGGTCAAACTACCCCAGAATTACTCTCGATGACCCCAAAGTTGAAATCATTCTACTTACTTTTCAGAATATGGGCATCGAACAAACCTCTGCAACAGAAAAAATCACGGTTGGCTCCGTCAGCTGGAAAATTTAATTCATCGTAGGCACTATAATTATCCAATGTGTTGAATTTATATTGGAGGACTATTCACTATTAAATAGAAATCACCGATTTTAGTTTGAAATTAAAGCTTAAAATATTCCAGTTTGAATTCTCGATTTTTAGTGCTTTGCTAAGCACATTTTACAAAGACTTACAAGTTTCGCGTCATATCCGTCTGTTTGTCTACATGTCACAGCAAGCTTCCTCTATAAAGATTGAAGCTACAACGCTCAAACTTTATGGAAAGTGTAACGATTTTAGTTTCCATCTCGTTCGAGATTTCCAGAAGGAAATCTAAATCGACTTCTGATCGGTTATAGACGTGAAGTCTTGGAATGTGCCGATGGACTGTATCCACTAGATCAACTGGTCTGGATACCCTTAGTCTACTCCGAGGTGGCTGCTGGCAGACTAGCTAGTTCGGAGAGGAATTTCAGTTGCAGGTCTTCCACGATCACACAAAATTTTATCAGCCACTGAATCAAATGTTCCATTAAAATGCGTCAAAGTAAGTTCCATTAAAATGATTCTACTCTAGTTTAAACCAATTCATTTTCATTTCTTTAAGACGGTACCTCAAGTTCAAAAGAAAATGAATGAGACATCCTCAACCAAAAACTATGGGTTCGCGATTATTCAGCAACGCGGTGCTAGAAATAAACTATCTAAATCCAAAAACCGAATCAATCTACTCTAACTAAAAACTCAAAGCCAAACTACGGCACCGCGTACCGAACCGAACCACTGAGCCGAGCAGTCGCGGATTATTAAAACTCTACGCCTCGGTGGCATATTCGTCTTCTATCTTCATTACCTCCTGAAAAGATCGAAGTTGTTTTTTTTCGGTTTGCAATATTATTCATTGATGAATGTACCTTCTTTCAACTAGGTTTTAGACCTGTACTCTATTGTATTTGGGTTTAGTGAGGTCATGCGCCAATCATCAATTTGATCCAGTGACCTAATAAATTTAATGCAGACGTAAAATTGGACAGGTAGGAGTTTAACCAACTACGAGTATGTATGTCGGCGGTCTTCCTCTGCCTTTTAATAAGACTACGTTGGAAGTAGGAACAAATTGTTATCCGGGAAGACGTATGCCAATAAAATTCTATGGAAACACAGAGGGAAAGGCTTATATTGTCTTGTATGTTATCTTGTCAGATTGACTTCATGATTTTCTGTAAGAATTGTTTATTCACTTAACGGTTTTCTTTTTTACGATTAGTTCGACGCATTTAATATGATTATTACAAAACGAAAGTTAGATTATTATTCTCATTGTTTAATTATGTCACAAATAAATTCAAGTTATTGCTGTGGAATCGGCAACAACGCAATTTTTGCGGTAGGGCGTTTATATTTTTTTCCGTTGGACCATACCGATAATTTAACGGAACTACTAAGTAACACGTAATATTTTTCAGTCTTTCGTTGTTTTGACGTAAATGGAGTTTGCAGATTGCATAGAATAATATAAGTTAAGCATTTGAATGTGTTTTTCATTTTATCGAATAAATTTTATGAATTTGTATCAAAAGTTTCGTTTGAAATCGAACACTCAATGAAACTGCACTGATTTCACCTACATTTACTGTGTTGTAAGAGAATTTTTGTTGTGTTTTTGTATTTAACTTCATTCCGTGTTTATGCACTTAACTTCACCCCAAAGCACGTTCCCGTTTATAAAGTTTTTGATTTTGGTGATCGCGTGTACGGATTCGACACTTTAGTTCACGTTTTTCATTCAAAAGTTACAAATTTTCATCAGCTTTGACGTGCGAGTTTTCCAACTTCTACGTTTGCTGTGTTATGAGAGAACATTTGTTGTGTTGTGCTCAAACAGTTCAACGAATGATATCGAAGGCGCGATCGTGTGCACGTGAAACGAGATTTTGTAGGTGTGCGCGGGTGACAGCGGGGGAAGTGATTCTTCTGAAGAGAGGAACGATAATCCTCTTTGGAATGAAAGGGAAGGAGAAGCAGAGGGAATCATATAGTTTCGAGAGCGTTAGGTATTTATGTGTAAAACTTGCTTCTCGCATGGACGAGTACACAGATTCTCGTTGCTCGTCCATTTATTTACATGTCTTTGGGTTTACTGCTTGCTGGTTCTCAATTTGGTGAACCCGGGCACATTGATGAGTAGTAGATTTAGATGTGTAGGGGTTGACGCTCCAGTAGCACAGAATACACGACTGTACTGGATAGTTCTTGGCCTACTGAAAGCTATATCGTGAAGGCTATACATATTTGCATAATAATGATATAGAGAGCGTGAACAAGGTATTTGATGCTAAAATTCTGGATGGTGAGTGTAGTGCATCTTCTAGTCAAAGTAAGATTGCAATTGCAATTTTGTGTTATAGATGATCTTTTCCAATGTATCTCTCATCACTTGAAGCTTCGATCATTCTATCGATCGAAACGTAAACTGCACACCTTTGACAGAAATATGGGGCTTTCTAGACTGAATATTGGAGCACATGCATCCAGTCTTAGACCAGAATGGCGTATTATCACAAGTTTACTACATTTCACATCATGTAGTCACCACAAAGTTTCGCATCGTGTTTAATACTTCAGCTTGATTTTCAAATAGCAATTCCTTAAATAACACACAGTTAGCTGGTCCACCAATACAAGATTTGCTTATCAACCTGTTATATCGATTCCGACTATATGCAGTCTTTTAATTTATTTTATTTCAAATTCATTTCACAGAAAAACATCCAATTACAAAATAGATAAGGGAAAAGAAGATACCTAGAGAAAAAGTACAAACTAGTGAACTTAAATGTAGCAAAATGTGTCAAACGAAAACATAATTCAAAAGTAAGAAAAAAAAACGCAACTAAAGACTACATGTTAAGAACTCTCCACAGCTTGAGCTTGAACATTGTAAGCCGATCCAAAGGAGGATGAAGCTGAAGGTATTCATGATCACGGATGAGTCGGACCAGTGGGGAATAAAAATAAATATCTGTCCACGCGAAAGGAATCAAGTAGTTCTGGGTAAATTTAGTTCTGGGTGGAGGACGTATGCAAATAGTTTTTCGAGCACTTGATGATAAGAAACCTCGAGTGAACTTGAAGACTAAGTATTGGTCAAGGTACTTGTATTGTCGCCTTACCTCCAAAGAAAGGATTCCATGGTAGATAAAACGTTTACGATAAGAACGGTACACAAGTTTAAATACATAGAAAAGCGAGCGAATAAATTTGCTCTGTATAGATTTAACAGCATTCTAAAGGTAAAAAAAATAACAAAACCTTCCTTTTAATTTTGCGTGTTTAAATTTATTTTCATAATCGATTTTCGACCGTTATCGTTCGGTCTTGTTCATCGATTGTTACACCTAACCTAAAAATGATACTTATATACTAAGTCCTTAATTACATTAGAGGTTGTTTCCTGAAGAGGGTAATTAAAATTTACTTCATTCAAACTCCTTTTGTTATATTTGAAAATTACTTGACTAATTAGCTTGAAGAGCCGTTCATTAGCACGGCTTTTTCTCTTGAAATGGCGAGACTTTCCATTGCATCCAGTTCTCTCGCATCTCTTGCTTCTCGTATTGGTGTAGCTTCATCCACTAAGATTTCGTGTCCCTGTGTTATAATATGCTCCGCTACTGCTGATCTAAAGTTATTCTTCTTTCCTTTTTCCCTCACTACACTTGCTTCGCTTAAATGTTCTCGCACCCTGGTGTTGATTAATCTTCTTGTTTGTCCAATGTAAACATCGTGACAGTCGGGGCATTCGATCCGGTAGACGCCTGATTTCTCGTGTGGTTGCCGTTTATCCTTAGTTGACCCGAAGATGTTTTTCAGCTGATTATTGCTACTTGAATAGATTATTCGTATGGACTCATGATCTTTGAGCCTCATTTTTAATTTAAATGTGACACCTTCGTAGTAGGTAACTGTCTTCCAGTAAACCTTTTCAGAATCCGGGTTGAAGACTGTCGACCGTTATTTCTTTTGCCGAATTTTCCTGATTTTGCCCACGATTCTCTTGATCATTAAGGGCTTGAATCCATTCAACTTCACAGTGTCGAGAATATACTGCATTTCCTTTTCCCTGGCTGCCGTATTGAGTGGTAGATCATACATCCAGTGAATTATGGCTAGATAAGGTGAAACTCTCACTTTATGTGTCTGGTTCGATGTATTCGGAATCGTCCGTTGTGTATGTGATGCCTTCCTGTAGATTTCGAAACTGATATCGCCACTCGTTCTTCACACCAATATGTCCAGGAAAGCCAATTTTCCATCCTTTTCTTCCTCTACTGTAAAATTGATATTTTTGTGCGCATTGTTCAGTTCCATCAATATTTGTTGCAGGTCTCCTTTCTTGACGTAAGCGAAAACATCATCCACATATACGATCCACCATCTCGGTAATTGTTTCTTGGTTTTGAGGCCATCCTCCAGCCGTGTCATAAATATTTCACTAAAAAACGGTGAAAGTGGATTTTAGTTTTGTAGAATTTACCCTGGAACGTAAAGTAGTTCTCTGTCAGACAAAGCTTCGATAACTGGAGATACTGTCTCGTTTTCGTCTTCCATGCTATAGAATTGTCTTGTTGAGTAACCACTCCTCGATGTGGCTTAGTGTTTCCATCACTGGCATACTGGGAAAGAGAGCTTTCACATCAAATCATACCATCACGCCTTCTTCTGTTAGCGGACCATATGTTAACAGCTTTTCCGTGAATTCCATGGTGTTTTTGATGGAGTTGTTCTTAATTGGTTGCATATTTTGGAATTCCTCCACTAGCCATCTTGCTCGTTTTTGCGTTGGAGCGTTCACAGCTGATATGATTTCTCGCACCTCATTTCGTTCCTTGTGAATCTTGGGCAAGCATTTGATCCTTGGTAGAGTTGGGTTCGTTACTCTCACTTTCGTTAGTTCACCGATTAGTGACTCGCAGCTTTTGATCGTCCTCTCAACTCGTTTGATAAATTCCTCCAGAGGGTTTCGACGAAGTTGGAAAAAGTTGCCACTGTTTATTTTTATGGTAACCGTTACCTCGTATTTGGCTTTATCCATGATGACAAGTGTGTTTCCTTTGGGCTCCCGCTATTGCTTTTGCTATCTCCTTCCTCGCTGACGTTTTGTGTGCTTCCGGCAATTTGCTAATGGCTGTTTCTATCTCCATGATTATGTCTTCCTGCGGGACCATTGTTGGCCTTATCGCATAGTTGAGACCCATGTTCAGTAGCCACATTTCTCCTTGAATTCCACGATTTGAGCTGTTCTAGATGTCATATGCGCAGTATGGTGGTAGAATTTGAGCTGTTGATCAAACGTCACACCTAGGTCCTTGAAGTGATCAACTGATAAAAGTACTGACCCACAAATCAAATTGTCGGAGCTGAGAGAATTAAAGTTATTGAATAAACACATATAGATAAACTTAGTACTATTAAGAGCAAGACGATTGACCTGACACTAATCGACCAATAAATTGATTTCACTTTGAAGCAGTCTGATTCTGAAGATCTTAAGATCGTCAGCATAGAGGAGGCAGTCTGAGTTGAAAATACTGGGAAGGTCATTGCTGAAAAAATTGATAGAAGTGGGCTTAGAAAAGAGCCCTGTGGCATGCTAGAAGGAGGGAGTAGGGAGCAGAAGAGAAATCGTTCTAATTTACAGAGCAAGAACAGTTGAGGATAAAGGAACCAATCCATGAAAGGAAAAGACCGGGTATTCCGTATCCACCAAGTTTAACGTTGTGGTCAATGCTGTCGAACGCTTTGGCAAATTCAGTATAAATCACATCGATTTGGCCCCTGGAGTCTAGCACAAGAGTTACGAAATTGGAAAATTCGCATCTTGAAACTAGGCAAAGTTAGCAAATATTAACAATATTGATAGAAAAGTTAGTTTGACCGCTTTTTTTGTCGCTACATTGGAGCAGTATTCAATAATTAAAGATAATTAACGACTGCATGCTCTATTATTATGGTGAGGTCTCTTTCACAAATACGCAACTCATAACAAAATCTAAGTGCTGAGGTTTCCATTAAAACATGAACTCGTTTCAAGAATCTTCGTGGCCCATGTACGGACTTATATAGCGACCTTGTTATTTTATTTCTAGGCTCATGTACCTTACAATGATTGGCCAACAAAGGAAGAAATTGGCACTTCATCACCCCTGGTTTGCCACATGACTCCGGCCAAATCTACCAAGAGACATCTGCTTCGAGTTATCGGCGCACAATCAATTTACTACAATTAGCTATTCACACTTTTGGTAAATGTGGAGGCTTTTTTGAACTCCCAGCCACTGGTTGCATTACATAATACATATGATCACAAATTAGCATTATCATCGGCGGATTTCCTCAAAGGATGATCACTCGTGTCCGTACCAGATAACCCAGTCATTGCGGTACCCGTCATCAGATTGTGGCGTTGTGCTCACGGATATTCCTTTTAAAAGAGCGAAGAAATTCAAATGCGAACTTTCCAGTTGACAAACGTTTATTGAAAAGACATTTTTCATCTTCAAAACTACTTAACATAAGAAACGCCTCTGGCAGAAAATTAATAAAGATTCAGTGCTGCCACACTACCCCCCTCCGAGTGTGTGAGGTGTGAATGTCACTTTCTTCCGATCATATGTTCGCAGTGGACGTCGGTCATCAACATCGTCGCTAATAGTTGGTTTTTCACTAATTTCGTATGCCGGCTTTAACCACTCTGTAGATATGTTGGTTTCCTTGCCGTTGACGAGGATGGTGAAAAGATGATCGTTCATTCGTCTGACGATGGGAAAAGGTCCCAGATATGGTGGCTGTAACGGTTTTTGCACGGTGTCGTCCCTCAAGAATACGTGCGAGCACTTATGTAAGTCCTTGTGTACGAAGATTTTTCGCTTGTCGTGGCGGGCCGTAGGTGTAGGGCGCAATTCTCGCATCTGTTCTCGGAAACTGTCAACGAAAATTTGAGGGTCCTGATCGCAGTCATCGTGTGTGATGAATTCACCCGGAACTCGGAGAGATTCACCGTAGACCATTTCGGCTGCTGTGGCGTTCAAGTCTTCTTTGTATGCCGTTCTGAGTCCCAGAAGAACTGTAGGAAGAAGGTCAGTCCAAGATTTTGAGTTGTGGCACATTAATGCTGCTTTCAACGCGCGATGCCAGCGTTCCAAAATTCCATTGGATGCCGGATGGTATGGGGTCGTGCGGGTTTTTTTTGCTCCCACTAGATTGGCTAACGCTTTGAAAAACGCTGCTTCAAATTGTGCTCCTTGATCTGTTGTGACTGTCCGTGGTGCACCGAAACGTGCGATCCAGTTGGCATAGAATGCTGATGTTACGGCTTCAGCGGTGATTTCCTTAAGGGGAACAGCCTCCGGCCAACGAGTAAACCGATCGATCATTGTAAGAAGGTATCGGTATCCCTGTGACGGTGGAAGCGGGCCTACTATATCGAGGTGTATGTGCTCGAACCGGTTAGCGGGGACAGCAAATTGTTGTGGAGCGTTTCTTGTATGGCGATGAATTTTGCTTCTTTGGCATGGCAGACAAGCTCTTGTCCATTCCGGAATATCTTTCCTCATCCCTGGCCAGACGAATTTTTGCTGTATGGTGCGGCATGTAGCCCTTCCACTAGGGTGAGAAAGGTTATGAAACGCATTGAAAATTCTTCTTCGTAACTGTTGGGGAACGAAAGGTCGTATAATACCAGTTGACACATCGCAATATAAAGATCCGCTTGTATCAACGGTTACCTCTTGGAGTTTTAGAGATGTGTTGGATTCCAAAATGGTTTGCAACTCCTGATCTTTTTGCTGAGCCTCTCGCAATTCTTGTGCTGTAACGACTGTTGGCATATCGATTTGTTCCAAACGAGAGAACGCATCCGCGACTAAGTTCTCGCTTCCAGATAAATGTACGATTTGCGTTGAGAATTGTGAAATGTATTCTAAATTGCGCAATCGGCGGAGTGTTGCCTTCTCCGGTTTCTGTGCAAATGCATAAATCAGTGGTTTATGATCAGTGCGTATCACAAAATCTCGGCCCTCAAGGAAATATTTAAAGAATTTAATGGCCTCGTAAATCGCTAATAGTTCGCGATCGTACGTGCTATAACCCTGCTCGGTCGAACTAAGCTTCTTTGAATAGAAAGCCAGGGGTCTCCATTGCATATCGGGTTGTTGTTGTTCCAACACGGCCCCTATTGCTCTGTCTGAGGCGTCGGTTGTAAGCCTGAGGGATTCTGTGTCACTAGGATGAGCCAGTGTCATTGATTCTGCTAGACTCTTTTTGCATTCTTCGAAGGCGATCGTAGCAAGTTCGGTACAGGGTACGGGGCGTTTGTCATTTTTCTTCGAATCCTTGAGGAAAGCATTGAGTGGTGCTTGAATTTTAGCTGCGTTCTTGAAGAAACGACGATAAAAATTTATAATCCCGAGGAATCTTCGAAGATCGTTGATTATCTGAGGTTTTGCGTAGCTGAGGATTGCTTCTACACGTTCCGGGGGTGGTCTTGTGCCATCGCTCGAAATAGTGTATCCCAGAAAATTTACTTCGGATGCGCCAAATACGCATTTTGCTGGATTGATGGTTACGCCATACGATGAAAGTCTTTCCATTAACTGCTTGAGGTGTTGTTGGTGCTCGTTGATGTCCACTGATGCCACCAGGATATCGTCGAGGTAGCAGTAGACGAAATCTAATCCACGTGTCACAGTATCAATGAACCTTTGGAAGGTCTGTGCAGCGTTGCACAGACCGAAAGGCATGGTCAGGAATTCGAATGAGCCAAAAGGCGTTGTCACTGCTGTCTTCGGCACATCCTCCTCCGCCACCGGTATTTGGTGGTATGCCCTGATTGGATCTAGCGTAGAAAAAATCGTTTTACCGCAGAGGATGTTACTGAAGGCTTCGATATGGGCAATAGGGTACCGATCGGGTACGGTAGCCGCGTTTAGCCGACGATAGTCCCCGCAAGGCCTCCACTCCCCTGATTTCTTGGGTACCATAAGAAGCGGACTGGCCCAGGGACTCTGTGAGGGTCGGCAAATGCCTTGGTCGACCATATATTGAAACTCAGCTTTTGCTGCTTTTAATTTTTCTCCGACGAGACGTCGAGGCCGAGCTGCAACGGGCGGCCCCTGTGTTATTATATGATGAACGATGTTATGACATGTAGAAGTGGCCGCTCGTGAGGTGGATGTGACATCAGGATACTGATGTAGGAATTGACTCCATTCGACGCTGTTGTCTAGTGTGGAGATCCCATATTCAGTGGTTTTGAGTATGTCTCCCTTTGTGGTGATTCCCGTTGCATGGTCTATGAGACGCTGTCTTTTAAGATCGATTAAGAGATTGTATTTCAGAAGGAAATCCGCTCCAAGGATTGGTGTCGGAATGTCTGCTACCACGAATTTCCACGGGAAGGAACGTCGGAGATTTAGGTCAAGAGTTAATAACTTAACACCATAAGTATTAATAGGCGTGTTGTTAGCCGCGAAAAGTTTGACAGTGCTTACTGCAAAAGGTCCTTGAACAATTTTGCGAGGTATGACAGAGACATTGGCGCCTGAGTCGACGAGAAAACGCACTCCTCTTGTTCGTTCTTGTATGTGGAGCCGGTTTTGCATTTGTATGCCATCGTACACCGGACAGAGTACGAATGGCGATATTAGTTTTCCGGCATTCGGCACACCTGCGCTGGCTTAAACGCACACGGCTTGGTGCATTTAGTTGCCGCTGAACCAAATCGGTGGTGGTAGTAACAAAAACCAATATCTTTATTACGATTTGTTGAATGAGAGCGTGAGCTAGAACGGTGCGATTTTGATTTGAAACGTTTTTGTTCCTTGACAAGCGTCATGAGTTCCTCAAATTTTTCTTCAAGGGATTTTAATCTCTCGGTAAAGCTACTGTGTGCTGTTGATCTCACGCTTGCCACGGATTCTACAGCTGACACATGGGACGATGAAGAAGTTTCGATTATTCGATCAGCTATCTCTGCCAATTGGTCTAGGTCAATGCCGTGACTTGCAGACAGGATGCACCGTACGCTTACAGGCATACGTTTCATCCAAAGCGCACGGAGGATGTCGTCCGCAAGATTTTCATTTGCAAGGGTTCTCATTTCCCTTAACAGCTGACTCGGTTTCCTATCTTCGAGTTCTATATCTGTCAGGAGGCGGTGCAGTTTTTTGTCCTCCGACTCCGTGAGACGTTCAACTAATTTGGTTTTTAATGCATTGTACAAACCTGTTGCCGGTGGTGCGCGCACGAGATCGGAGACTTGTTTCAAGGTCGCTGCATCCAACGCTGCAATAACCGTATAATACTTCGAGACGTCAGTGGATATTCCGTATGCGTGAAAATGTGCTTCGGCCTGCACGAACCATAATTCCGGATCTGTCGGCCAAAAAGCTGCAACTTTGGGTGCTTTTACGACACGGTTGGCATTGATTTGCTCTCCTGAATGATGGCGGCTACTGGTGGCGGCTTGTTGGGATAGTGTGTCGGGAACTGGATTTGCAGCACTTAATGCACGTTCCGGCGAACGATCAAGCGGCATGATTTCAATGTAAAATTGATTTCGTTGTGCGCAGTGTAACTTGCGTTGGGGTCACCAATTATCTGTGGCGTTGTGCTCACGGATATTCCTTTTAAAAGAGCGAAGAGATTCAAATGCGAACCTTCCAGTTGACAAACGTTTATTGAAAAGACATTTTTCATCTTCAAAACTACTTAACATAAGAAACGCCTCTGGCGGAAAATTAATAAAGATTCAGCGCTGCCACAAGATTATCATATTGGCGTCATCTATGAAAACTGCAACAAAGCTTTTGGCAGCGAAGGCATGAGGAATACCTCTCAACATTACAGCTCCGCTCGAAATAGCATTGACCTAATCAGGGTCTCAAACCATTCGACATCGTTCTTGAGCGGAACGAAAGCTTCTCGGCAGTGAAATGCCGACTTGGCAGAGTTCAAATCATGCATCTAAGTATTCCCTCATTGGCGATCACTCGTGTCCGCACCAGATAACCCAGTCACTGAGGTACCCGTCAACAGATTATCATATTGGCGTCACTATGAAAACTGCAACAACACTTCTGGCAACGAAGGGATGAGGAATAACATGCCTCTCAACATTGCGAACCCGCTCGAAATAGGATCGACTTAATCAGGATCTGAAACCAGGCGACATCGTTCTTGAGCGGAACGAAAACCTCTCGTCAGCGAAATGCTGACTTGGCAGAATTATTATCATGCACCTAAGGAAAGATGCCCTCATTCCGGTGCTTAAGATCAAACATGCGACTGGCGAATTCAAAAGAAATGCAAACTAGTGGAACATCCTCAACATATCTGTCCAGCCGGGCAGTACGTATGAGATTCTGGCATCCCGTGCTACACTTTTCAAAATATTCCTATACACAGCGCAAAACTTGCAACAGTGCAACGACCCCTGCACCATGAGTAACCGAATGAAATAAAGTTTTGTCACCGCAAGATCAATTCGAAGGAACGGCAACGCGGACGAGATCACATGAAGGCCAGCTTTAGGGAAATGGATTAACACTCATTCGTTAATTACTCACCAAGCATATTGGGCCACCGATCATAGCAAAACTAGTAGCGCACAAATGTTTAGTGCAATATAGTATCATTTTATCAATAAAATTGTAGTAATCTCTTACAATATGATTATACATGTGACACCGCTATAGCTTTTTTACAGTAATATGCCGATATTATAAAGTTCCTTTCGGTACTCGAAAGGCATGAAGCACATTTAAAATAAACTAAAAACGGTAAAACCAAAATTACCGTCCATATGAGATAATTTCTAAAAATTAATTCTAGAACATTTGGTGGCAGTGAACGTGTTATATTATTTTCCTAAATAACTTTACAATTATAAGCAAGTATAATTTTGATTGTTCAAAGCTTATTTATTTACGTAACATGTCTACATGTGGGTCACAATATGCTATGTACCAAATTTTTTCCAACTTAATCGGTCCTGTAAATTTGGAGAAAGAACTGTCCTTCCTTGGATTCGTTTTCCTTGGAGCTGGTGCGATTTAGCACCCTAGCTCCCTTCTATTTGTGAGCAATTATTTGCCCACCATTATTAACGAGATTGTGCTATTCTAATTATTGTCAATTATATTTTCTTGAAGTTAGCGCGGATAGTTGGATAAGTTTCTTTTGGTAGTGCTTTGCGTTTTAGGATTCCCAGAGTAGTGTTAGGATGGTTATCTACTTTGTCGAGCAGTTTGAGTGCTTTGTCACGTACGAATATGTCGACAGGTTCTATTCTAAGGACCTTGTATGTGTCCGTATTTCGAACATACCATGGGACTCCGAAAATTTGCCGAATGCTTTTGTTTTGGATGGATTGTAGTGCCTTTTTGTTGGTCTCTGTCGTCTGGTAGAAGGCTGTACTACCATATAGTAGCGTCGGTCGTATTATTTGTTAGTAGATCAGCAGACGGTTCTTGATGTTGAGTTTCTTGGCCTTAAGGAGTGGAAAGAGTTGGGATAGTACATTGTAGCAATGTCCTCGTTTGTTGCGTATGTGGTCGGTCCAGGAGAGTTTGTTGTCGAATGTCAGTCTTAAGTATTTGGCTGTTCTTGACCAGGCAATATTTTCATTTTCTACAGTGAAAGTTTTCGGTTGTTGGTGTCTTTTTCTGGTTATAAATAATGCCTGGGTCTTGACTGAGTTTAACTTCATCTTCCACTTACGAAAATACTTCAAAAGTATGCCTATGGAGAGTTGCAGTTTGGTGGTGATGACTCTTGCTTGTCTGGATGAGTATAAACAGGTATCGTCGGCATATAGGGACTTGTGGACATTCAAAGGCAGCCGAGGTAGGTCTGCAGTAAATATGCTGTATAGTATGGGGGAGATGGGTGATCCTTGTGGGACTCCAGCTTGAATTGGCCGCATGGTTGAGAGGTGGTTGTCAATTTTGACACGAAATGATCTGCCTTTTAGAAAGGAGCCAATGATTTGGATGAGCTGCAGTGGCATTTGGGATTCATGCATTTTGTAAATAAGTCCTGTATGCCAGACTTTATCGAAAGCTTTGGCTATGTCACACATAACCAAACTCGTTGATTTCCTGCGGTTTAGCCCTATTCTAATGTGTTGGACCACCCTAGTAAGCTGGAGTTCTGTGGAGTGTAATGGCTTGAAGCCAAATTGTTCTTCTGGAAGTATTTCTTTTTCGGTAACAACCTCAGTTAGTCGATTTAGTAGCACCCGCTCTACTATTTTCGACAGAGAGGATAATAGGCTAATGGGTCACCAGTTTTGTGGGAACATGAGGTTTTTACCAGGTTTTGGAAGAACAATAACTATTGCCGATTTCCATATTTTGGAGTATTTTCGCAAGCGGAAAATTTCGTTGATTATCGCTGCTATTGCATCGAGAATATTATCCGGGAGCCATTTTAACATGGTGTTTGATATTAAATCAAATCCCGGTGCTTTCCGTCTGTTCAGTACTTGTATGATGTCTTTAACCTCTTGAAGACAGGTGCTTTGTATTAGATCGGAGTCTTTAATGTCTGACCTCATGAGCCTGTTGGTCAACCGATTGACGAGGTCTTCGTGTTCGTCAAGGTCTTCCTCATCGGATGAATTTTCACAGAACTGTTGTTCTAGAGTATCTGCGAAGGCCTCCGCCTTACCAGAACTGTCGAATTCGATACCGTAAGGGCCGTGAATTGTTGGTATTATAAGTTTGTTTTTAATACAAAAGTATTTGGAAACGCTCCAGAAAGCATCGCTCCCAGGCTCTAGACTTTGCAAGAAGCTCTCCCATTGTTCATTGTGGAATTTCGATATCCGATCATGTATTTTGTTCGTAATTTGAATTGCTTCCTGGCGTAATCTACGATCACCTGTGTTCCTAGCCCTTCTCCGAACTCGATTTCTCCTCCTTATTAAATTTTTGATGTCGTTAGGGAGCTCATAGGGGTTTGTCACCCTTGTCAGAGTTGTGACTGTGTTGTCCTCTTTTGCCTGTATTATTTTGTCTGTGATTTTTCTATCATTTTCTCTGTGTTGCTGGCTGTTTCAGGTGTTTGAATAATGGTTTCTTTAGCCAGTGCGACTTGGAAAGCTTGCCAATCAGTTTTCTTCTTTACTTGTAGGGGTTCGTCTATGTATATTCCTCCTATTAAGAAGAGCACCGGTTTGTGATTGGATGAAAGTTCGTCGAGGAATTCGATGCGTACATCGTGTTCAAAGGTACGTGATATACCAATATCGAGAGGATAACTATTTCGGTAGCCGTAATGTGTTGGTTCGTTGGGGATATGCAGGCTTAGTGGATTTTCTGTGATGAATCGGTTTAACTCAGTCCCAGCACGATTGCTTCTCACAGCTCCCCAGCTTCGGTGATAGGCATTGAAGTCTCCGGCAAGGAGTATGGGACCCCGAAAGTCCAGAAGATTTTTAATATCTTCAATGAGCGAAGCTGCCTTCAGGCGGCTGTATACCGAGACTACCATGAATTCAAAAGAATCCGTTCGCACTTGAATTGTAGTAGCTTCTAGTGTTTGCAACGTAGGTGTCAATACGAGATTATGGTTCACATTCCTTCTCACAAGAATGGCCGTTCCACCTCCTCTGCCTGTTGTTCTGTCATTTCTGTACAGAAAATAGTTAGGGAAGCGTAGGTGGTTTCCAGGCTTCAGAAAGGTTTCCTGGATGAGAATGATGTCAAACTTATAATCAAATATAAGTTGAGTCAACTCACCAGTCTTATGAAGCAGGGAATTGTGAGGATGGTTAAATGATCCATTAAGCTCATTATTGTTTGTTTGTCAGTGTGCTGTTGAAACTGTTTTGTGATGCAAACATTCTCTGGATCATTTTCGCCATGTTGTTATTTGTGTTTAGTGGAGTGTTTGCTATTTTGGTTTTTGTGAGTTTTTATTTTGTTGTTGTGTAGATGTTGTGGTGGTTTTGTTATTATTAGCAGCTGCAACTTGTGCAAACGATTTCCTGACATTCACTGGGGTCCGAGGACATCACCATAGTTGGCTGGATATTCTTCACCACAGTTCACACATTTTGGCTTTTCCTCTGCTATTTCAACGCATTTGGAAAAATGGTGGAGCCCGTCGCATTTAATACAACGGGTCTGAGCGTGACAATTTCTGGAGGAGTGTCCAAACTGCTGACAGTTGTGGCACATAACTTGTCCTGTATGGGGGCGTTGCGCTTCAACAGTGCATATGAGGTGACATATTGCCCTTATATTGTATATGTCAGTCTCACTTTTGGGAAGGAGGACCTTCACCAACCTGGATTTCAATTAGGTGAAATCCTTGGCTCTCCAGATCTTCTTTAATGTCGTCAATCGACAGTCCATACAGACCCCTGATTACCACATTTAGATTCTTTTCTTCAGGAAGGATATACATATGGTATTGTATCGTCATTTCCGTCAAGTATCTTGTAAGTTTCCTGTGGTCTTGTGGTGTCTCTGGAATTATCTGGATTCCCCAGTAGACCCTTTTGGCGGATTCGTGTTTTATTCCGAGGTCTTTCATGTCCTTTAGGACCTGGGTCCACTTTTCAGGCTCTCGGAGGATGACAGGTACCGTTGTCCGTTTCTTGTCGTCTCTGGGGATTTGGATGTGGTGGGCGCTGTGGGAGTGGTCTTCTTTTTTGGTGGGATGGCCAGCTCTGGTAGAGCCATTGAGGGATCCGGCGGTGGCAGAGCAGGAAATTCCTCATCCTCCTCAGCATGTCTGTCATACCCACAACTCGCCCAAACCAAACTCACACACTAAGAAATACAATAATCAAAACAACACGCTTTCGCAAACAAGGAAAGCAAATATCACTCACCCAGAAGAATCCGTGCCTTTTTGCCAGCTTGTTCTTTTCCTGGTAGTTGAGAACCTTCCCCCCTGCTCGCACTTTCACTGCTCATTCACTCACAAACTATAATATAACTGCTTATATTCACTCACTCACTAATTGATAACTTCGACTTTTGAATGTCCGCAACGATGCACGGCTTCCACAAGACTGTGAAGGACTGTCATAAATAAGCAGATAGATATACAGCCTCATGAGTGATCGCACAGGATGCTAAAACATAGGTTGGAAAAGAGTTTCGAAATCATATATGCAAGTTGACTAAGACAGCTGGCAGCAGCAAATTCATATGATAATTATCATGAAAATCTACGGTTTTATCAATGTATGGCGAATACAGTAGTTATTGCTGTTTTGTTAAGCGTGAGGAAGAATGATATAGGCGGTTACACCAAATAAGTAATGGACTCAGAAATAAAAGGATTAATTTGTTCTATGCACTTTTTGGTTCGTCAAATTAGAAAATTACTTTGAATAATAAAATTCATGAGAAATTCAAATCCAAAAACAAAAACCCATTGATTCATGGCATCATTCGATTTGTGCTATTTCACTATTCGAAATGCTTTCAAAGTAATGAACATCAGCAAGTTTTAATTAAACAAAGTTTACTGATATTGAAATTGCAATAGTTGCAAATATTCTAACATTTCCTGATTCCATCTTCCATATCAAAAACAACAAAAGCAATAACCAACCCATTTATCCTCAAGTCATAGAAAGAGAAAATGAGAACGAGAGAGCACTTCTACTTGTACATCTAGTAAATGAATCCTTTAATATCCACTGGACCTGAATACAGGAAAAGTTTATCCTGCCACTCAATGTTTTCACTAGTTGGTAGCGCGTATATCTCTTTCTTTACAGTTCCTATTACAGTCCGCAAGCTGTAGACAAACTAACCGCCAAACCATCATACGAGTACAGATTCCAGTTTAATACGAGCAGTATCCTGTGCATTCTGCGGGCATTACGAAATCATTGCATAATCTAGCAAACAATTATAAAGCGATTAAAGCTATGACTAAGCTTTGATACACTTTGCCTGCATTCGGTGGGAAGGCACAGCAGAGAGGGATAAAATATATATGAGATAATTAATCATAGTTTTATCCTGCTGGGAAAGTGGGTGAATGATCATATACTTGAAACTTGGTTAAATTTTTGCTAGGATGCTTTAATACCCACTTTTAAGCTCTTCATGTGTCCTGTTTTCTGGATTCAAGCGATGCAGGTGGTGGTATCTTTCATTTACAAAAAGCCGCTCTTGGCATACATTCATTCCTTTTAGATGAGTTTATCCGCAAACATACAAATACGACTACACATGAGTTTGTATGCACTTCGCTTTGTTAAGTGGATTTTTTCATTTTGAATTTCAAAAACGTTTAGATATCCTGCCTTGTGACATTGAACAGTGCGCGATGAGAAGGATTATCTAAGTGTCCTTGTCTGATAACATGACATTGCGAAAAATTTATGTCATTTCATGCAAGCAGAAGAGTGGCATACATTCATTGTTCGAAATGTGAGGAAACGCGCTGCAGGGAGTTGCTTGAAATGCTGAAATTGGGGCTTATCCGAACGATGCAGAGTAGAGAAGATTTAATATTGGACATAAAATATGCTTTAATAAATATTAATTTATTGATTCAAATTGGTTTGGGGTAAATTAAATGATGTGACCTTTAATACACTTTACGCTGAGGTACAGCGTAAGAAACTTCGCAAGTATATCAAGAGGCAAGAAGTTTTTAGAGCCTTGCTTTCCACATTTAAAAGCCGGTGTGCGTTGTCTTCCAAAAAAGGAATTCAATTTGATAAAAATTGTATTTTATTGATATCAAGCAGATTTAATGAGGAGTATTGATTTAGAGCAGTAACAGGAACAAAACCAATAACTCGACAGTTTGTCTTGTAGCATTTATTTTTGTATTTCTAAAATATCTTTACAGAAACTGCTAATTTATTTGAAATATTAGTGGCAAATGGAGAGTGGTTATACTCATCCTAAAACTTCACGCTGTTACTCTTCTAGTCTTAAGATCCATTTTTATTTATTCAACCATGAAACACTGCCGAAACCTAAAAGCTCGTTTTGAATGTATTCCTACCACTTTTTCCGTAATTTTATTATTTTTCACATGAGCAACAGAAATCCTTACTTTCTATATTTCTCTCGTATATATGTACATACTTGTACCTCGCTCAAACCATGCATGTACAAACTTCAGTTGGTTAGATTAATGTTTCACCGTTGGCGTTTCATTTAGCGACCATGAGCTTACACGTAATATCTCTCGACATTTTATTTAAGATACTTTTATATATGAGTGTTGAGTTAAGATGGTTTTGAATATAATTCGTAACACGTACATTCATACATCACAAACGTGTGATATGAAGTGGGCTTATACTAAATCAGATTCATTATTTTCATCTATCCTTGACATACACGCTTATATAATTTTTTTGAATGTCAAGAGGTCCTTATTTAAGATTTATATTAATTTCTTTTACCTTAAGTCTTTCCTGCGGATATGTTCTAATGTTAAAATTACTATATGGACAAAAATATGCGTGTGAAAAGGCATTCTTAATCAGGATTTTTAGGAGGGGTCAAGGCTTAAAATAGATTTTAATATTAAACTTACAGTGCAGCTACGGTAGAAAATCAATCCGTGGGTTTAGTTAGTATAGAATGAAATTTCAGCAGTTTCTTTGGAATCAATTTCTACAATCAAAACATATCGTATATCCGCTTCATTGCAATTACTTTTTTATGTATATAGCTTTTATCGTTAATTGTAAGATAAGATATATAAAATATGATAAAACCAAATGTAATCCATGGTGTGCAGCACTCATAGTTTGAAGATTGGGTTAGATATGTGCTGGTGACTTCTGAATTGGATACAAAAAGAATTAAAATAACTGAGAATAGCATAATCCCGATATCAAGGGTCGTCTAATAGCTTATGTAGGATGAAAGAATAATATCGTCTTAAGTGAAGAGATTTTATGCTTTCAAAAAATATTCCGAGTGAGGTGTATTCATCGAGCAGTTTGTCCCGCGAACTACTCGACAAATCATCCGCGGTACGTATGCGTATTTGGCCGGTTATATTATGCCACAAACATTCGTCAGAACACGCCGAGCGATATACGGCAGATATCGGTCATCCCTACACCTTTTCGATTAGCTGACATGTGTTGGATAGCAGGTATCTGCTACTTAATCACCACTTGACGTCGGCAGAGTGGTGAGTAAAGCTTTGCCACTGAACCACGATCCCGTGTGGTGCTGGTCTTTGTGAAGTTTGCTTAGGAGTTCCCACTATGGGCGTTGACACACTGTCATTTTTACGCAAATTTGTGTCGGGCTAAGCCCGGTCTCACACACACACACACTCGACTACACGATGGCTAGTGAGAGGCACGGTAGTGACCAACTAACCGGTGACCGCCGAAGACATATATCGTTCGAGTATTTCAAAGATTATTCTTGTATAATCATTAACCTTAATAAACATTTATATTTTTGGGAAGACCAAATTACATTCTTTTCTTTTATTTCAGACCTTTGTGCATATTTAATGATCAAGACCTACTCTCATCCTGACATTACAAAAGTGGGATCATTGTGCTTGAAAATTGTGAAATATTGTGTATCATAATACGTGACGCATATAATGTCCGATACGGAAAATTTACGCGATTTAACCGTGAAGGAATTACTTGAAAAGTGCCGCATATATGGATTGGCGTCGTCGGGAAACAAGTTTGATCTTGTTCAACACCTTGTCGAAAACGCGAAATCCTACGCGAGTATAAGTGAGACGGACGATACTCTTATCGAGAGAGTTCGGGAGTTGGAGCAAACAGTACGACAGCTGTTGGCACAAAACTCGACAGTGGAAAATGCACACGAAGCTGTACATGTGCCACATAGCGATTCTACTCTGATTATCCGTCCATCTCACAGCCAGCCATATGTGAGTGGTGGCTCTGCCATTTCAAGTAATATACGTATATTTTACCGCCGTCGCTCACAACTCAGCCGTCTACGTATACAACGGCTCCGGATGTGACATTACCGATTTCAAATACCACGATTCCGGCCTCTGCACAAGTGAAATATGCCGCCACTCCTGTCAGTTTTCATTATTCTCAAATACCACCGCCATCATTTGAATATTCGAGTCCGCCGAATACAGGACCATATATTGTTGGTGTTCGGGACGTGATTGAAGTGTTGCCGGACTTTAACCTTTTTGAGGAGTGGTCATTGAAATCGGAAAAATTCGTTTATCGTGTATCGCAGCTTAAAAATGCGTGCAGTTGGAGCGAAAAGGTTGTATTGTTGGCGATGTACTCTAAATCGAAAGGGCCCGCGAAAACGTGGAAAGATAGTTCACCTATTTTTAATTCGTGGCCCAAATTCGTGTCGAAATTTTTAACGGATTTTCCGGTAGCAACTAATGTCGCTGATATCCACATCGAAATCGTGGAAATGAAATGGAGTTCGTTCGAAACAGTTGAACAGTACTACTATAAAGTACTATCGTTGGGTAGAAGGCGTCAGTTACCCGATCAGGCGATTATTAAATATTTTATTCGTGGTTGCATTGATACGGGTTTCTCACGCATTGCATCTACTCAACCGTATGTGTATTGTCATGAATTGTTGGCGGCAATCCGACAGTACACTAATTATAGTGAATCGGAACATGACATATCGAGAAAGGCACAAAATACTGATTCTCGTTTCGCAAATACGAAAATTGAAATGTCGTCTCCACCGCTGAAGAAACAAGAATAAAACGGAAAACTGCTTTGTTTTAATTGTTTCAATCCTGGACACATTTCCATCCGTTGTCCGCTTTCACAACGTCAGGAGCGATGCACCGTTTGCCTCCGCACTAATCATGAAACGAGTGAATGTCCGGAACGATCAAATAAGCAACCGCTGCCAAATACGAAAACGTTTGAAATCGAAACTGAGGCCTCCGAGTGTGAACCATCCGAAATAATTAAAGTCGTCAAAATTAATGGTTACGAAGTTTCTTCATTTGTAGACTCTGGTAGCAATCGAACATTGATTAGGGAGTTGTTCGCACTGAAAATTGGAAGTGTTGACTCTTGTGACGTGTCGATAAATGGATTCGTCGGAGGTAACTACCGATGCAAAAATAAAATTAATTCGACATCGAAATCGATGGCAAATTGTACGAAACTGACGCTCTTGTGATTTGCGATCACCACCTGGAACACGATATTTTATTGAGACGTGCTGTTATGTGCCGTCGAGGGAATTGTTTGGTGATTCGTGGAGAAAAAATATTGGATTGAGAACGGGAACAATCTAAACGTGGGCACATCATTAACGAACGATGAACGTCATAAATTCGAGCATGTCTTGACAAAATTTCGGTCAAGATTTGCAATGAATATTTATGAATCGGGGAAATGTTCTAATTATCAAATGATCATCTCGCTTAAAACCGATCAACCCGTTGCATTAAAACCGTACCGGCTTCCATATGCAAAAAGACAGATTGTTGACAAATTGATCGCTGGGCTTTTGGATGCGAATATTATACGGTCGTCCGATTCTGCATACTCCTCCCCTATCGTTTTGATCGACAAGAAAAATGGAGCGAGCCATTTATGCGTTGATTACCGACATTTGAATAGCGTTACGATAAAACAACCGCTCCCAATTTATGGAGCTGTCCAGACATAAATATTTTACGGTTCTGGAATTGAGGATGGGATACCATCCAATAGAAATGACTGAGGAATCAAAACAATACATCGCATTTGTGACGCATAATGGGCATTATGAATATAACAGAATCCCTTTCGGACTCGTTAATGCACCTGGAGTCTTCCAAAATTTTGTAAATAAAATTGTTTCTCGAATGAACTCTGGAGAAGCAAAAGCATATCTAGACGACATAATTCTACCGAGTAAGGATGTGTATGGTGGTTTAAATTCACTTGGAAAATTTTTCAAACTCTTGGAGACCTACGGACTGACGCTGCGGCTAGATAAATGCAAATTTCTGACCGAGAAAATATATTATCTGGGGCACGTTGTGAACGAAGACGGAATTCGACCTGAGAAAGAAAAAGTTGCTGCTATTAGGAATTTCAAACCGCCAACCAACATCACCGAAGTGAGGAGATTGTTAGGTCTCACCGGCTTTTTACGAAAGTTTGTGGGGGATTATTCGTTAATAGTGAATCCACTGACGCAGTTGTTGCGACAATCGAAAGATGCCAGCAAATCGTTTGTATGGGGCGACGAGCAGCGAAATTCGTTCGAACAACTTAAGAATATCTTGTGTAATGAGCCGGTGTTAACATTGTTTGATATTAATGCCCTACACAAAATTCAAACAGATGCCACCACAATTGGACTCGATAGTGTACTCTTGTAATCAAGCGATGCTAAAAGCTGGAAGCCTGTCTTTTACTATAGCCACCACTGTTCAGCAACGGAAAGCGTTTATCATAGTTATGAGCTTGAAGTGCTCGCCGTCGTTGAGACAATGGATCGATTCCGAGTTTATATTTTGGGAAAGTGCGTCCGAGTTGTAACGGATTGTACCGCCGTTGCTCAGGTGAATACGAAAACCGAATTAAAACCAAGAATTGCCAGGTGGATGCTGCGATTAAAGGAATACGATCTCGAAATCGTACACCGACCGGGAAAACGACTCGCTCATGTCGACGCTCGCAGTCATGCCCCTGATTTAGCACCCCTTGAACTTACAGTCGCTGGGTTAGTTTTCGCCGTTTCAGCTGGTAGTGGCGACTGGATATATACAATGCAGCTGAAGGATGACCAACTACGACACATTATAGCCATTCTTAAGAATGAAGAAGAAGACGTGCGGTTTTGAACTTAGCCAACACCGACTGTTCCGGAGAACTGATCGCGGATTCAAATTAGTAGTGGCTAAATCGATTAGATTTTGCGTAGTGCAGTACTATCACGACAATTGTGGTCATTTCAGTGTCGACAAGACTAAAAAATGCCTCGAACAATATTATTGGTTTCCGAAAATGCGAAAGTTTGTGAAAGACTATATCGCTGCGTGCGTGGACTGTTCTTATTATAAGTCGCGTTCGGAAAAACCAGAAGGACGTTTATATTGTGATGAAAAGCCACCTATACCGTTCCGACAATTGCATATTGATCATTTAGGCCCTTTCAAACGCAGTAAAAAGGGGAACGTTTACATTCTGGCAAAATCCGACGCCTTTAATAAATATATAGTGGTAAAAGCCGTGCGTAATACCTCGACACAGCAAGCCTTAAACGCGTTAACGGAATTGACAAGTTATTTTGGTTTACCGTAGATTATAGTATCCGATCGAGGTACCGCGTTTACCTCCCAAAAATTCGCTTCGTTTTGCAATTTGCATAATATTAAACATAGTACGACTACTCTATCGTATTTGGCTACCACCGTTGAAAATGACAATAATTGGGACGAACTCTTACCATCACTTCAGTGGGCTGTAAGCTCACAAAAAAAAACTCTACAACGGGCTTTAGCCCGAACAAAATCATCTTTGATTTTAAATTAAGAGATGTAACAAGCAACCAACTTATCTCATTTCTGCAGGACGCCGTTATATCGACAACCAAAAACAATGAAATTGATATTCGAACCAAACGCAATCAAGCGTTGGCGAACATTGCTAAAGAACGTCTACAATGGAAGAGTCGATTCGATCGCAAACATGCACCACCGAAGAAATACGTAGTTAACGACTTATTGGTCATCGAAAATGAGTTTCTATCTACCGGACAAAGCCGTAAACTTGAGTCGAAGTTTAAAGGACCCTATACCTTTTCTCGAGTCCTGGATAAGGATCGCTATGTAATCGAAGACATCAAAGGCTTACAAATATCCACCCAACCTTTCTGTTCTGTCTTCACGTCCGAAAAGATTCGACCCTGGTGTGCCACTCCTCCTGAAGATGAAAATACTCATGAAGAAGATGACTACGTAATCGAGGACGATCACGATGCAGGATTGACCGAGTTGTCAGGCTAAGCCCGGTCTCACACACACACTCAACTAAACGATGACAAGTGAGAGGCACAGGAGTGACTAACTAACCGCCGACCGCCGAAGACGTACCGTGTCGCTATATCGTTTGAGTATTTCAAAGATTATTCTTGTATAATCATTAACCTTAATAAACATTTATATTCTCGGGAAGACCGAATTACGTTCTTTTCTTTTCTATTATTTCATACCTTCATAATGATCAAGACCTACTCTCATCCTGACACTTGTGACTAGTTTATTATACCTGTCCCCCAGATTGAAGGCACCTCACGGCGTAACAAAACGAGATCAGGCCCGGATTATTGTGTCAAACGGTTCCAGGCTGGGTTCTCAGGTTGACAAGGGAGGCGTTTAGTGGGTAGTACAGTTGCCCTCTTTTGAGTACGGGAGTCTCACTCTCTGTGCATAAATGGCTTTCACCTCCCTACCACAAAAAAAAATTATACCGGTTAGGAAGGTGAAAAACCAGAAAGTTGCATAAACATCAGTGCTGCCCGAGTTTAGTTGTTTTATAATAAAAACACCACGCACTTTGGTCAATTTTGTATCCGACATGTCATCTAGATAGTTGACATGAAATTGTGCTCTGTTTGCGCCAGTTCACTGTAATCTGAAATGCTTATGGAACAAAGTTCTCAGGTAAAAGCGTAGATCAGTCAGAATCCTGGATCCTTTATTAATGGTTCCCTTACTTAACTTAAGTATTATATGATTTCTATATTAAGATCAGTGAAACCGTGGAGCAATTATTTGGATCTGGGGAAAAAATAGGCCAAACGGCGAGCAAGTGATTCACCAACGGCTGTGTTGGCATGCATGGCCAGAGTTGATGTGAATAGAAAGACAAGCGAGGATCGCCCATTGTGTTTGCGTGCGATGTATTCTAGCGTGTTACACGTTGATTACTGGGTGAAACGACGAAAGCAAAATTTTTACCAATATACCTGTATTCTCGCTTTTTATGTCAATGAATCGAATCCACCAGTGGCTGACAGTTGTTGTCTCGATAATACCTTCGCCAGCCATGAAGCAGTAGAGGCTGTACCAGGTTTGAATAATCTTTAAGTCAATCGTAGATTACGGATAAAGAAGCGATATAAACACACAGAAAACACAATGGCTGTATGAATTATTTACAGTGATCTACCAATCAACTCTATATTTTGCATAGAATTTAATAGATTCTTTTAAACAAACTGCCGAAAGGAAGTTACCAGGCAAGTTCAAAAGAGAGAAAAACGGATTGAATTATTCTCAATTTTATATATATGACAAAACATCTTACACAGAACAAAAAAATTCATTTCTTCTTTTTGTAAGCATATAAAGTTTAACGCTTAGAAAGAACAAATTAGAAGTAAGGCTACATCTATTTTTAGTAAATTGTCAAAGAATCATAATTTCATGAAATTTTCGATCAACGTTTTGTACTGTGATTAACTCATTTCTCCGTCCCTCAAATAAAATTTTGTGTTAAGCGAATTCAAGAGGGATACGGTTTATATTATAAATACACAGATTTAATTCAAATCGAACAAAATTTAGTAAATTTGAAAATTCAGTATCATTTTGAATGATTTATGTTAGTTTCTAAGCTCCTTTTAAGGGATTTCAAGTAATCATTTGTTTTACTTTTTGTGGTTTTATTGCGGTTGCTCTGCAAGAGAAATGTAAGATGCAAAAAGATGCATAAATCTCCTTATTTTAAAATTAATGCTACTGTGTTTTCTTTCTCGCATCATCACATAAAATTAATTTGAGATTTGGCATGAAATCAAAAAAATTTGTTGTTCTTTTTCTTTTAAATTTGATAATTTTAATAGTCAAACCAGAATTACGAGTATACCAAAATTTAGAAATACTTGTTTCGAGACCCCACCGTTTGGAAGTAAACTCAATTTTAAGCTTCAACTCCACTGTGAACTAATTTCAAACAAGAGGAATAAAAATAAATTATTAAATAAACAAATTGGGTAGACAGACCGAACATACGCTCATGTCAGAAAGGTTTTGTATTTAATTTACAAAATGCAAATGAATCAAATCAAGAAACATGTCAAAGACGATTTTGTTGGAGAAAATGTGAAATCCGAGGATCACACTGTTATTAACAAAGTTGAACGAATTTGGACTTCTGAGGTATTTGTTATTGTTGTACCCATAAATATCTCCCATGTTCATTTTAGATCTCCATTCGCGAGGGAGGAAACATATTTTTCATGTATTTCCTGCCCTGTGCTCCTACTAGGGTAAAAAGTGTCAGTTTAAGAACAGTTTTGAAAAGCTCTCATAAAGAACTTTCATTTGATACTCATATCGGCCACGTTTGATGAAATTTTTTTTACAAGGGCCACTCCCCTGTACTATAATCATCGCTTCATGGCCTATTTTTTCGAAGCCTAGAATGGTTACAAAGCCCTTTTGCTAGGAGCTCTCTCCTGCTTCTTCGACTTGTTTCACATATTAATTGCAGGTATTCATCTTCAGTCATTCATTAAACGTTGAAGTTGGGGAAAAATAACTCATAATTATTCAATCTTCGCATTTAAAACGGCCACTATTTTGTTTTACGGTTACTGATACCACTAACCGATTCTCAAAGATGTTCATGATACCTATCATTCCTGAAATTTTCATGCAAATCCTAACAAAGCTGTAGTGTCTAAGTCGGTAAAAAGCGCGTACGCGAAAAGTTCATACATTTCCCCTTCCCCTACCCCCTCGGGACCGATAAGGCAATTTGAAGACTTGTTTTGAAAAGATCTCAGTAAGATCATTCCAATGACACCCTACTCGTCTACCAATGGTGAAATTTTTTATTGAGGGGTCACCTCCCTATATGGGGAGACCCTCTTAAACCCCTTCGAATAATTTTTCCACCGTTGAATTTTCAAGAAGGTCACCACTTATGACTTTTCTACAAAGTTTCATGGCTGTAGCCTCTATAGTTTCGGAGAAAAAGTGCTGTGACATACAGGCGGACGGACGGACAGACGGATACAGGTCGTGATTGCAATAGGGTTTTGTATTTTTGTATAAAACCCTAAAAAATAAAGTTCGGTCTTCTCATTTCCTATCTTTCGAGCAGGTATGCGCCCCCCACGGTGGCTGGGTACTCCTCTTCTGAGCTAGCCATCGGACTGTAGTTCCTTGCTTCTATGTAATTATAGGGACTCTTGCCTTCCATACTGGTTTTTTATTTATATTAAAATTTTATATGATATCCAAATTACATATCTTGGCAGTAGATTGGCGGAAAATGAATCGTACTTGGTTTAGTAAAGGGCAGTTCATTATGTTCAATTAAGTCGCGAGAAGAAAAACACCGGTAGCCTCCTTTCGACCTCTACAAGGAAACAGGAGAGTTCACCCCAGATAGTGTAGTCACAATGATGTGTGGATAGGTTAACAAATGGTACATTATGTTTGGGACAGTCCTAAAAGAAAAAGAAGTCCCACAGTAGCCGGGTCCGTCAGGGCTGAAGTGAAGCGTGTTTGGCCATTATTTTCCCTCCCTCCTCTCCTGCTAGGGCAGGGACCCCCCAGCTTAAAGGTTCTTCACAGCGTGACAAAATGAGACCTGGGGCGAAGTAATGCGTCCAATGGTTCCAGGCTAGTTTCTTAGGTTAACAGGGGATGTGTTTAGTGAATAATCCAGTTGCTCATGAGCAAGAGAGCCCCACACTTAGTGTGCGAATGGCATTCACCAGTCACAAAAAAAATCTGGAAAGCTAATTTCTCGCAGGTACTAACAATTTATAAGCAAATAATTATTTTATTGGGCCCCACTTTGAAAATCAAATCCTTTTGAAGGACAAGTAAAAGTAGCAGGAGAGTCCTCCAACTAGAATGGTATTGTAAAATAATTAGTAAATTAAATACGGTCTTCTGATTATCAAAACTTAACTAACACATATATTACATGAATTAAGGTCGGAAAACTTAGATATAGTTATTTTAAATTTTAATTTGCCGCAATTTTATTTTCAGTCTGTTGACACTCAATGTTTGAGTAGCCATGATAACATATCAATGTTTTAAAATATTTCTAAAAGGTTTATGAAAATCTTAGACATCTGTAGTGGTTGGGTCCATTGTGAACGGGTATTTACGCAGTATCGCGGGTAATTATTATTGTAGCTGATAAATTTCAATCGACCATAACTTAGCTGTTTACGGCTCGAATTTTAAGCAACTTTCAGAGCATATTACATTAGGAAAACTAGATAAAAATTGGCGTATTTCAGGGTCATCTTTTGATTTTATAGATGAAAACGTGAAAATCATAAAATGTACTATTATTAACAAAGTTGCCCGAATTTTAACTTTTTAGGTATCTGCTGGCCTTACACTCATAGAGACCTGCTTTCATGATTTTTCTGTCCAAAGATGTCCAATTGCGAGGGAGGGCCATAAACATTTTTCCTACATTTCTGTCATCCTGCACCCCTCTTTAGAAATGCCTCTTGTTTAGGACCCGTTGTGAAAAGTTGTCATCAAAGCCTTTTATTTGACACCCATATCGGCTACCTTTATTAAAAATTTTTTTTCAAGAGTCACCCCCCTGTGTAACAAGACCCCCCCCCTTAAACATCTTAAAATATTTTTTTGAGCTGCAAATTTTGAGAGGGCAGCATTTTTGACCTACGTAGAAAATTTCATCATTCTAGCTTATGTAGTTTGCGAGAAATCTTGCTGTGACGCACGGACGAACGGCCGCACGGAAAGACGGACAGACAGGTCGCGATTTGAGTAGGATATTGCGGAAATATTTTAACAATATCCTAACAATGGGGTCTTGAGTAAATACTTCCAAGTTAAGTCATTAAAAATGTCTCCATGAAAAAAATTAATTATTAAAGTTGTTACTAAAATACATCTTTGGGGGCCGCGACTTTGAATGCATGTATTTGATTTTGGATTTGTTTCAGTATTTGTGTATTAGGGTCTCATCAATCAATGTACCGAATCTCATTCAAATCGGAATTTCACTCTAAACAGGGCAAAAGTACTAAATTTTTAGTGAAAATGAAAGCTAAAACTATTAGGTTTTAAATTTTCGACTTTTTAGGAAAATTTATCCAGAGAAATTCATCTATTGCGGAGAGCGCCATACATATATATTAATATATTGTTTATATATATATATATATATATATATATATATATATATATATATATATATATATATATATATATATATATATATATGTATATGTATAAATATATATATATATATATATATATATATATATATATGTATATATATATATATATATATATATATATATCTATCTATATATATATATATATATATATACATATATATATATATATATATATATATATATATATATATATATATATATATATATATATATATACATATATTCCTACAAATTTGATGAAAATCGGAGTGAAATTGCGGCCTATATATATATATATATATATATATATATATATATATATATATATATATATATATATATATATATATATATTGAGGGTGGTCCAACCATAATGCACGATGTTAATTTTGAGTCACACCTTAACGTCAAGTTTTTCGCCCAACTTAATTTGGCAAATCCAACCATGGGGACACAATTGAGCAGTGCGTTAAGGTTGTTGAAGCCTTTTACGAAAGGGGGCGTTCAAATCAAAATGCATTTCGTGCACTTCGTGATATTTTGGTCAGCATAATCGACCAAATGTGTCCGCGATCAATTTCAGCAAACCGGGTCTGTAGGAAATGTGAAATCACCTGTGCATGGTCGCCCAGTTAGTTCTGCGGAAAACATGGCTGTTGTTCACGATAGTGTGGCAGAAGAGCCGTCAACATCGATTCATCATCGTGCCCAACAATTGAACATCTCACGAACATCACTGATGCGAATTTTGAATAAAGATTTAAATAACACGCTTACAAGCTTCAATTGAAGTCTACTGACCATTGCAAGCTTCGGCAATACGCCGAATGGTTGGTTGAGCAGACAGAAAGGAATGGTGACTTTACAAAGAAAATCATCTTCAGCGACGAGGTATACTTTGACCTCATTGGATTTGTTAACAAGCAGAATTACCGCATTTTGGCAGATGAGAATCCACGAGTGATTGTTGAAAAGCCGATGCATCCATAAAGAGTGACGTTTTGGTGCGATTTATTGGCTGGTGGCATCATCGGACCGTATGCAGTTACCGTGAAAGGTGTTCGCTATCGCGACTTCTTGTGGTTATGGACCTCCAACAGGATGGTGCCACTTACCACACAGCCCACGAAACAATGGCTCTTTTGCACGAGAAATTCAATAGCAGTGTTACATCACGTTGTGGCGATGTTAATTGGCCGCCACGATAATGTGATTTGACGCCGTTGGATATTTAAAAGAAAAAGTGTACGCAAATAAGCCAAACGAAATTCAAGTGCTAAAGGATGAGATAATTCAGTACATTAACGACATTCAACCTCAATTATGTCTCAGAGTCATTGAAAATATGGACCATCGGATAAAAGTTTGCCGCCATAGCCGTGGCAAGCATTTGAGCAATATTTTGTTACAAACTGACATAATTGTCATATATTCTACTTTTATAATAAAAAATATTAACATAATTCTCTGAAAACTTTTTGTTTTGTTTACAATTAACATCGTGTGTTTTGCCGTTGTATAAATATATACGAGTATATATATATATATATATATATATATATATATATATATATATATATATATATATATTCGATATAACGAAATATGCGACCACGCTAGAGGTCGCAATTTCACTCCGACTTGCACCAAATTTGTAGGAAAGGTGTATTGGGTAAATATCTCGGTTAAGTTCCTTAACTAGCTAAATCGGCAAAGCGAAAGCAAAATGGCCATTTTAGACGAAAAATCGTGACTTCTGTTCTGACCAAAGTATTGCTCCGATTTCTATGAAATTTGGTATAGTGGTTTATTGAACTGTGTGATGAATCTCACTATAAAAAATTAGAAGTCGCACTGTCTAAAACCAAATGGCGGCCACTCAAAGGTTGAAAAGCGTGCAAAAATTTGATGTTGTAGGTGTGACCAAACCTTTCAACCAATGTTGTTGAAATTTGGTACTTCAGTAAAGACTATAAGTGTCTAAAGAACTATGTAAAAAATCTAGAGGTCAGGTTTCAAAAAAAAGAAACGAAAGCTCGAAATTTCAAAGGCTAAAACTTATTTTCAAGATGGAAAATAATTAGATCTGAATGCATTGCCATTTTGGTGATCATTCAGGAGGAAACTTTTTTAATTGGACCATTTCACCCTTTTCACATCAACTTAATGTAAATCTATACGACAAATTTGCCCTACATTGAAGCTTTTCTAACCTCGCGCGGATATCGATCAATTTTTCGGATGGCTCCGATAGCTTTTTAAATTACTTTTTATGGAATTGTTTGCAGCTACATAAATGAGTTGCATATTTTGAATAATAATTTTTCTGAAAAATTATTAGAGAAGAAAAATGTTAGCTAATACAAGTACTTACAAGAGAAATTTACCTTGAATATAACTTGCAGATACAAAAAACATGTTGAGCTTGCAGAAGTAGAAAAATTAAAATTAACTCCCTCACCTCTGAGCATGGTGGTCGCCATCACCGGTGTGTATCTAAGAGTGATGGCCCGAGGAGAATTAGTGCACAGGTCGAAACCACCTTCTTTTAACATTTTTCTTCTCTAATAATTTTTCAGAAAAATTATTATTCAAAATATGCAACTCATTAATGTAGCTGCAAACAATTCCATAAAAAGTAATTCAGGAGGAAGTTTCAAATATGCATTTTTTCAGATTTTTGTGGCCCTCTAGTGGCCATATTTTCCTATGGGTTTGGATGAAACTTTTGATTATAGATAATTGTGCTAAGTTCTTGTATTGTGCAAAAAATTATCAAAATCGGATTAAAAATAAAAAGTCGAAAATTTCAAACTTAATATTTTTAGCTGCCATTTTCAATAAAAATTGATTTTTCTTGCCCTGTCTAGAGTTAAACTACGATTTGAACGAGATTTAGCATATTGATCGATGAGATTCTAAGACATACTCATTTTAAGAAAATGGCGTATCCCAAAGATCAGAAAGTAAGCACAATTCGCTATTTAAGGAGCAACTGAAATAATGAATACTTTTTATGGAAACGTTTTTAATGGGTTAACTTGGAAATATTTATAATCTAGCTAAATCTGTGCTATTATATGGAAGTCAAACATGGATCCTGACGAGCGAATCCGAAAAGGCAGTGGACATATTTGAACACAAAGTACTCCAAAAAATCCACGGCCCAGTGAAACAAGAAACAGAAAGGAGACTCTGTTACATTGAGGGTACTTTATCCAAATTGCAATGCGCGGGCTATGTAGTAGGAATGGAAGAAACAAGGCTACCCAAAATAACATTGAAGGGTAGAGTACAAAGTAGAAGTCCAGCAGAAGATCAAGGACTCGATGGGAAGACACGATAGAAGCAGAATGCAGATTCTCGCTGGGAGTGATCAACTGACAAATGAGGTCACAGAACCGTGATGATTGGAGGACGTAAATCCTGAGATGATGATTTGATGAAGGTATCATTGAAGTTTTTCTATTGGTGTGTGCATATCATACGTTTAGTATAAAACCGCCATATGGTAGAGTACGTCTGCCTATATGACTTGTTCAGCTATTAATTATAAAACCCGTTGGGTAGACAGACCTATGCTCACGTCAGTACGGTTTTGTACGCAACTGACGAAACGCGGTCACCATCAATGAATAAATTTAAGAAACATGTCAAAGAGATGTGCACGATTAAAAGAAAATCAGTTGTTTCTCTGATTTCAACGGTCGCCATTTTGTTGCAAACTAACAAAAATCATTCAAACCATGAATTCCCAAAAATATGTATGTTATTGATCTTATTTGAAAATTTTAAGAAGACCAAATCAAAACTACTGTGTCTGAAATTACCAACGGTTATAGCTTCCGCGAATATTATTCGATTTACATCAAACTTACAGAGTATTAGGACCTTCTATAAAAATATTTAAATATCGTTGAGTTTAAACGGGTTTTTGGGGGAAATGTGAAATTCGAAGATCGAACTATTATTAACAAAGTTGTGTATTTGTTGTTGTTGTGCTCATAAACACCTATCTCCATGCTTTTTTCAGAATTTTCAGATTACAGGCGACTAATCGCGAGAAGGGACAACCATTTTTCGCGTATTTCTCCTACCTGTGCGTTCACGTCAGTAGGAAGCAAAAAATACACCAGTTCAAGACATGTTTTGAAAAGTTCTCATCATTTGATACCCATATCGCTTACCTTTCGTAGTTGAACTATGAAGAGGGCGCAATTTTACAGTTACACTTAAAATTTGATGATTCTAGTTTATATGGTTTGCAAGAAAAAAAGCTGTGACGGACGGACGGACAAACAGGACGCGATTTTAAAAGGGTTTTGTAAAACTATTTGAACAAAACCCTAATATTAATCCTTCCATAATTTTTGTTTACTTTTAAACTTTCCAAGAGTGCTCATGATCAAGATTTCTTCTTTCCTTGCTTTCAATGTTCATGACGCGTCAATTTTCCTTAGTTATTTTCAATATTTAATTTTTTACCCTGGCTTGGACCTACAAGCATGAATTGTTTTCAAATTTCCAACAATAAATAAGGCACAGATAGAAGGTAAGAAATATTCCTGAGCCCGACACAAACAGTTTATAAAGTTTTATTTGTCCATGTGACTACCGTTTTCAATGTAAAATGGAGTAAGAATAAGTTCAAAAGTTTGGATATTTTTAAAAAAAAGTTTAATAAACTTCTGAGGTATGCCGGAAATTTGGAGTGCACGGGAGGCAATCAGTAAAAGATAGACTCGGTTCGAATTCATAGGGTTTGAAGTAGAAATCCTACTCATATTTACGGCTAAGAAGAGGTACAAAAGCCTTAAATAATAATCCTTCTATTTAGAATGTGAATAAAATTGTCACACCGATTTATTCTTGGGTTTTTCCAGATCTTTAGGCTAAAAAATATTCATTATTTAGTATGTGTATGCTCAAAAATAACACTACTGATGTGTAGCTTTGTAACTTTAACGGATATATAATTGAAAATGACTGGAATATACACAAAGTTGGGAGCAAATACGGATTTATTCCGCGGTAGGTAGCACTTCTGCGAGGGACCCTGTAGGACGATTTTTATCTGACAACCTACAACAAAATATTTCGTACCGATTGTTATTTCAACGTTGCCAATTTCTCTCATTCTCCTTCCCAGCATTATTGCTTGTTAAACTCAGCGATGGCTGCCATTCAACGAAAAGTTTAATTGGAAAACTTGAAGAATTTCAATTAACCTTGATAAGTATCCTTTATTGGTGAGAGAGGACTTAGTGAACAAGAGAATGAAAGAGTATGGGAACGTTGCAAGCGAGTGGATAAATTAATGAGTGTTTCACTTTCGCTCCGTAGTATTCCACTTTGGACGGTTAATCTTTGTGATATTTTTCGGAGGAATCAGGTCAAAGAGGATACAAGAGGTAAATTGTTGGTAAATGTTTATAGTGATTTTTCAGTGGGTTGAATGGATGAATGCAAAAGGATGAGATTCGCGTGTTTGAAGTCAAATATTTGATTTGGATGTGATTCGAAATGGAATTAAATTATTTTGAAATAGTAGTTAGCGATTGATCTGAATGATGGCGTGTCTAGGTCATATTTTGATGTCTTCAGAATAAGTGACGTAGTGTTGTCCTAATAAGAAAACATTTTTGATCTGCCCCAAGTATTCCCTACTGGATCGATAAGTCCACATTTTTAATAATGAAAATAAAGGTAATGCGACAATCAACGGAAGTGGAGATGACATTCATGTACTCGGACTTTCATTAATTAGATAAGGCATAAACCTCGCATTCGCAGGAGAAATTATTGCGACTTGACTATTTTACATAATCAAGTTCTTGGGAACGTCCTTAACATGCATCAAGAGGTTGCCGGGTGACAACCCGGTGAAAGTTTGTTTAAGCAAATGGGGAAATTTGATTTTTTTTAAGTTTCTTAGTATATTCTAAACAAAAAAGCTCTCGTGCACTATGCCTTTAAAGTCAATAGTTTCCGAGATATGAATGATTTCAATTATGACTACGTTGACTAAACAGAAATTCGTTCATTTCAAGAGGGTTTTGTACACAACACACGGTCTACAGACACCAATCATGAATAAACTCAAATAAAACTTCAACGACATCTAAAAAAAACACATACTCGCTTTAGAAGGAATACCATTGTTTCTCCATTTTAACTTACCGCCATTTTGTTGCAATATTACCAATAATGTTGACTGAACGGAACCTTAAACATATTTTTGTTGTCCATCCTATCTGAAAATTTTGAGAAGATAAATCAAAAGTGTGATGTCTGGTTCGATGGAAAGCCCAAATGGTAGAAAAACCGTGTATTGTTTTTGTTTCAATAGGATAAATTTCAAATGGCTAGAACATTAGTAAATACAATTCGATTTTATTGAAACTGGCACAGTATAAGGAACTATTACGGGACTACTGAAATACCAAATTTCAGTGAATACAATCGTATCAATATGAGCTTACAAGGAAAAATGATACATTTATAAATCCTACTGTTATTATTAAAAAAATTAACCGAATCTTAATTTATAAGGTATTTGTTATTGTTATACTCAAAAGAACTCACTACTATAATTTTGTCACCTATAAAATGTACGCTTTCATCAAGAGCCAAAAGCCTGTATATGGTTGAAATGTTGAAAATGGGGTAAAATTACATAAGCTTACTGCATATGCTCATTTAAAACGGTCGCCTATTAGTTTTACGATGGCAGATGTCACTTCTTGAACAAATTCTCAAAGAAATTCACGACGAAGTTCTCATGCAAATCCTAACAAACCCATTGTATCTGAGTCGATTGGTAGTACATAGCCATATATTGTTGCTGTTTTGAAACAGGAAAATTCAAGCCACCATAACTTTGTTACATAACATTTGATCCTTTTGAAACTTCAATGGTTAGTAAGTCTTATAAGTATCCATCTGGATGTAAAATTACATAGAATTTAAGGGTGTCGTCACAATTTGGTGAAAACTGGTAAATCATGTGATTACTAACAAAGTTTAGTAAATTTCGACTTCTGACATATTTGTCTTGTTGTACTCATAAATATTGGATATTCTAAAAACGATTGAGCCTTTTTTGTCATTTTTTATTTAATACATATTGCCCATTATTATCTATGACCTTTTGCCATTTTTTGGGTAGATCGATTATTCCATCTGTGAAGAACTTCTGTGGTTTGTCGGCGAAAAACTTGGCCAAGTAGTTTTCGCAGTTCCTTTTTGAAGTGAATTTCTTTTCATTAAGAAAGTTTCGCAGAGATCGAAACAAATGGTGGTCTAATGGTGCAAGGTCTGGACTATACGGAGGATGCATCAAAACTTCCCAGCCAAGCTCTGTTAATTTTTTCCGGGTCATCAAAAATGTGTGTGGTCTGCCATTGTCATGATAGAAGACAACGCCCTTTCTATTGATCAATTCTGGCCGGTTTTTTTGAATTGGTTGTTGCAACCTGGTTAATTGCTGACAGCACAGATTGTTTGACTAGGCTCTAGTAACTCATGATACCATTCCCTTCCAATCCCACCATATATACAGCATAACCTTATTTGGTGTCAACGCTGGCTTTGAGGTCGTTTGTGATGATTCCATTTTTTTTGACCATGATGTTTTTCGAACGAAATTCTCTTATCTGACCAATTTTCTACTGCTCATTATGATTTACTTCAAAAATGGCTCGATTTCGTTGCATTTTATTAGCATTTCGCAAATGGAAATTCGGTCTACCAAATTTTTTTATGTTAATTTATGCGGCGCCCAAACGTCAAGCTTCTTTGTGTATCCAGCCTTACGCACATGGTTCAAAACTGCTTGGTGATGGATATTTAGTTCCTCAGCAAGGTCATGGCTACTTATGTGACGGTCTTCTTAAATTTTTTGTAAGATTTCATCGACTTTTTCAGTGATTGGACGGACTGAGCGTGGTGCATCTTTGACATCAAAATTTTCAAAACGAAAGTGAGCGAACCATCTCTTGGCTGTGGCTTTTGACAAAGTATCTTGACCGTCAACACTACAAATTTTTTCACGTGCCTGCGATACATTCTCACCTTGATCGTAGTGATATTGTAAAATACAAGGGTAGTTTTAATATGATGGAGACAAACGCTGAAGGTCGTGGCTTGAGTATGTGATATTTGGGTCCCTTACAAAAAGTGTGACATAGTTTTTGTTTGGAGTCCTGTTTCACGTGCATCCTACCTCCATGAGTGAACGTCAAGTGCCGACCGCCGTTGCACAACGTATTGTCATTCGTTTTTTAGTGTTTGAATCTTTGACCTCCGAGAGCTTCTTTCAGTGATTTAAACATGTGGTAGTCGCAAGGTGATAAGCCCAAACTATAGAGGGTGTTTTAGTACCTCCCACCCAAATTCCGGTCTTGTATCGAGCGTGAGATGCGCGGTATGAGCGCGCGCGTTATCCGTGAATTTTTGCTCAAAGTTCAACAGTTTAGGAACCCATCGCGCCGTCATTTTGCGATATTAAAGATGTACGTGGATGATAGACTCTGCACTACTAATATTGATGCTGAATTCAGTCAAAATGTCTCGAACGTTCATCCCACGTTCCTCCAAAATGAGTTGTACTATGCGGCAAATGTTATCTGGTGTGATGTTGGTTCGCGGTCGACGGTCATGCGGCTCATTCTTGACGGTTTCGTGACCATCTTTGAATGTTTTGGCCCATTTAAATACGAACACCTTATTCAAGCTTTCACTACCAAACAAATTTCGCAAACGCAATGAAACTTCCGTATTTTAATGCCTTCCCACACTAAAAAACGAATTACAATACCTTGCGCAACGGCGGTTGGCACTTGACATTCTCGCATAGTCGTAGCACGCGCGCGAATCATATACTCCCGACAAAAACTATGCTGCACTGTTTGCCAGGGACCGAGCTATCACATACTCAACCCACGACCTTCAAAACGTACATACGCACCATCTATTGCGTTTGTCTCCATCATATGTGAACCGCCCTCGTATAACCAATTTTTTCAGAAATTTCACCCATTTTTAAATGAATACAACTTTTGACACGAATGACGAAACACAAAACTGTCCAGATGAAAATTGTAGATTGCAATGTCATCTTTCAAATGCATGTCAGTTTGTATCAATGTGATTAGTATTGTCCGATATATGACAATGAACCCCATCTAGTGACAAACAAGGCTCAATACTTTTTAGAGTATCCAATAACTGAGGCCATATTTATTCTTTCAGATGTCCAATGGCAAGGAGGCTTCCCCTTTTTACCTTCTTTATCAATGTTGCAGTTTTAACAACGGATATTAAAAGATATTTCATGTCATACCCTATTTTTAACTGACTTCCAAAGGAAAGAAGGTTATCAATTCATCATGTATATTTTTGTTGTTGCTTTTTTAGGGGTTTGTAAAATGATTTTACAAAACCCTACTAAAGTCACGTCCTGTCTGTCCATCTGTCCGTTCGTCCATCCGTCCTTCCGTGTGTCACAGAACTTTTTCTCGCAAACTACTTAAGCTAGAAACATCAAATTTTGTAAGCGGGTGTAAAGTGGTGTTCTCTTCAAAGTTCGATAACAAAAAAGTTTTATTAGGTATTTAAGGTGGGTCTCCCTATATAGGGGAGTAGCCCCCTAAAAAAGTATCATCAAAGGTAGCCGATATGGTCTTGATGAGAACTTTTCAAAACAGGTCTTGATTTCATACTTTTTGCTTCGAGGGGTGCACAGGGAGGGGAAATACTAGAAAAGTTTGTATCCCCCCTCGCGATTGGACACCTGTGATCCGAAAAATTTGAAAAAAATTATGGAGGTAGGTGTTTATGAGTACAACAACAAAAAATACCTTTTTTTTGGTAGGGAGGTGAAGGCATTTACGCCCGCCGAGTCTGGCAGTGTGGGACTCCCATGGAGGATACCCTTGGACTACCCACTAAACACCTCCCCTGTCAATCTGAGAGCCTAGCCTGGAACCGTTTGACACATTACTTCGGGCCAGGTCTCGTTTTGTTACGCCGTGGGGCGCCTTCAAGCTGGGGAGTCCCTTTCCTAGCGGGAGGGAAGAGGGGAAGAGGAAATGCCAGAAGAGCGATCCTCCAGCCCCAGCACCTCCGGCTGCTGCGAGTCCCTTTTATCTGTTAGGACTGCCCGAGCATAATGTGCCACCTGGTTCCATTTGTCAACTGATTCGAGCATCACCGCAACTATATTATCCGGGGTGAGCTCTCCCGTCTCCCGGTAGAGTTCCCTTCGCAGCCTGGCTCATTTGGTACACGCAAAAAATGTGTGACAGGCATTGTCCTCCTCTCCTGGGCAAAACCGACAATCGGGAGACCGTGCCTTACCGATCTTGTGCAGGTAAGACTGAAAACACCCGTGCCCGCTCAAAAGCTGGGTCAGATAGAAGTCAGTCTCACCATGCCTTCGATTTAGCCACGGTCTCACATCCGGGATGAGGCGCGCAGTCCACCTTCCCTTCGTGCCATTCCTCCAAGACTGCTGCCAATCGTTGAGCGAGCGTTGTCTCTCCTTGCGGACAACCATCTCCCTCGCATCCTCGTTTCGGTGCAGGTAAATAGCGCGGCGCTCTCTAGCAAGGAGGGTGACAGGCATCACGCCTGCAATCACTCTCACCGCCGAGTCGGAGACTGTTGGATACGAAGATGCAATTCTCAGTGCTCCTCTTCTCTGTACCTGTGCCAATCGTTTTCGGTATACCTCCTTGCTGAGAGCGTCGCCCCATACCTCTGCTCCGTACAGTAGCACTGACCCTACAGCACTCATCAAGAGGCGTCTTCTTGATGGGCTGGGTCCCCCTACGTTGGCCATAAGTCGACTCAGGGCCGATATTCCCGAAGCAGCCTTCTCAGCCGTTGCCCTGATTTGCTCAGAGAAACTCATCTTTGAGTCGATCAGTAGCCCCAGGTACTTCACCGCTGGCTTCGATTCGATTTGTTTACCTCCAATACTGATCATCCTTACTCTAGGGATTCTCTTTTTTGTCAAGATGACCACTTCGGTTTTCTCCAGTGCTAAACTGAGCCCGCGAGCATTCATCCAGTCCCTCACTCGGTGCATTAGCATACCTAGCCTAAGTTGCGCTTGTTCAACGGTGCGTCCGGTGACCAGAGCCGCAACATCATCCGCATAGCCGACCAAGCGCGACTCATCTGGCATCTCAAGTCTCAGTAGCCCATCGTAAGACACGTTCCACAGGTCCGGACCAAGGATAGATCCCTGGGCAACACCCGATGTAATTTCCATCCTTCGTTGGCCCTGTGTCGTGTCGTAGAGCAGGCTTCGGTCCTTTAGGTAGTTCCTCAAAAGCCGCATTAGATATTCTGGAACTTGAAAAGAGTTTTCCAGCGTGTCCAGAATATCCACCCATCTAGCGGAGTTGAAGGCATTCCTGACGTCGAGTGTCACCAACAGGACGATCCGTCGCTTGGTGCGACTATATGCCTCTGCCTTTTGGACCGCGTTCACCACCTCTGCAATCGCATCAATGGTAGAACGTCCTGCTCTAAAGCCGTACTGCCGAGGAGATAGGTCCCCAGCAGCACGAATCGCGTCAGTGAGTCTTCCCTTGATGAGTTTCTCTAGCACTTTCCCAGCCGTGTTTAGCATGCATAACGGGCGGTATGCAGACGGCTATTCGGGATTTACCTTCCCCTTGCTGACCAGCACGAGCCTCGCCACCTTCCATCGTACCGGGAAAACCCCGTCCCGTAAGCAAGCGTTGAATGTGCTGAGCAGCAAGTCAGGACAATGGTGATAGACGAGCTGCAAAACCTCAGCTGGAACACCATCTGGACCTGGAGCCTTCCTCGCTTTCAGGAAGAGGACTGCCTCCTCCAGTTCCAGCTGTGTGAAGAGTGGGCACTCGACTGCTGTTTCACCACGGACAGTGTCATCACAGACGGGATGGGCAGGGAAGAGTCCCCGCACTATCGCGTCCATCTTTTCCGCGTCATGTATACAAGGCTTCTGTAGGGCACCAAGTTTCCCCATGACCAGCTTGTAGCCAAGGCCCCACGGATCCCTATTTACATCGTCCACGAGGTCTTGCCAGCATCGGGCCTTGCTCTTGTTAATAAGCCTGCGAAGACATTTCCTGCCGGACCTGTATGCTGCTAGCCTAGTGTCTGCCTCCTCCCGTGTTCGCGCCCGCTGGGCCTCTCGCCGAAGTTTGTGACACTCGCTTCTTTGTTCGGCGATCTCGTTTGACCACCAGTATACTGGAGGCTTACCGTGTCGGGGTCTCCGACGGGGCATGGAAGACTCGCAAGCAGCTATGATGGTACTCATAGTTGAGTTCACCAAGTCCTTGGCTGTAGGCCCCCCACTCCATACCTTAGAAATCGAAATTCGCTCAACTTTGTTAATAAAAGTATGATATTTGAATTTTGATATTTAGGTATTCCTACAGAAGGGCCTTAAACTTAGTAAGTTTGATGAAAATCGCATGATATACACGGTAGTTATAGCCATTTGAAATTTCTACAATTACAACAACAATAACACATGATTTTGGTATTTGATGGACTTTCCATCGAATCAGTCACGGCAGTTTTGATTTGATCTTCTTGAAATTTTCAATATGGTCAATAAAATTAAAGTTTTTGGGAATTCATGATTTGAGTGATTTCTGTTGGTTTGCAACATAATGGCGGCCGTTGAAAATAGAAAAACAATGGATTTTCATTTAAACGTGCACATCTATTTGACATATTTCTTGACTTTATTCGTTGCTGGTGACTGCCTTTCTGAGAAGTTGAGTACAAAACCCTTCTGACATGAGGGTAGGTCTGTTTTCCAATCTTGTTTTTTTATGTATGTTCACGCATAACATTTAAACGGTAGTAGATAGAAGAGTCCTGTTTTCGGAAAATGATACGTCTTTTTTCCTCGTAGGTCCAATTAAAAGGATAAGAAATGCAAGTCACGGTAAAGGACCTTTACCATTAAAATTAAAAAATTTCCGACTTTCACCCCGATTTTTCAGCATAACTGATCGACGCATACAAGGATTTTGATTATAGAGGTTTCAAACGAAGAACAACAGATTAATCTAAAACGTATCGGTACAGAATTGTAATCCTTTCAAGGACTCTGTAGATATTAACAGTTCAATAAGATAGATTGATGTCGAGAAATTGAATTTAAACTGATCTTTCGTACGAAAAATACCAATTATTTGGCACTCTTCAAGGATTTGATGGAGTTACCGAGTCCATTGGTGACTGATGATAAAAATGATCAGTATCATTAATTTTCTGCATAAACGGTACATTTTAGTCAATCATTTCTACCGGAAATAACCAATAAACTCATTCTAATGAAGCATATATACAATTTACAATTTCAGGATGCTTTTATCTTCTGCATTCATTCTTTGCTTAGACGTAAACGTTACACATAGGACTTATAAAATTCTCCGAAGAAATAACGATTGGGTGATTTCAACTGATAGGATTGGTTCGTTACTTTCCAGTTAATATTATACTCGTGCATTATACGCCCAGAAATCTAAAATCAGTTATTTCCATACTAATGA
>OZ017741.1:74951670-75124170 GCA_963969285.1 Odontomyia ornata | reverse complement strand
ACACATTTCCGAATGTTCATCGACGTGGTGCCAGAAATAAACTACTCGAATCCAAACCCGAATCAATCTACTCCAACTGAAACCGCAAAACCAAGCTACAATATCACGTACCGAACCGAACCACCGAAACGAACAGTCGCGGATTATCAAAACCCTACCCCTTGGCGGCATCTTCACCACCTGTCTTTATTGCCTCCTAAAAACGAACGAACACATACTGAAAAAGAAAGATTTATTTTTCGTTTAGCAATTTATATTTTTATTAATATTGAATAATCCTTTAATACTGGAAGAATGTACTTCAAAAGTCATATGTGCATATTATTAGTGTACTATTTCCGAATATACGAGTATTGTTTTTTTCTCAAAAAAAAAAGTAAATGAATAAATAAATCGAAGTAATAATATCTATTATCTTTGAATTAATGAAAATTATATATTTATATGTCCATATCATAATGCATTGTATTTTGTCTCTGCATGTTCTGTTCAAAAGCTAGTATCTATTATTAATAATTTTACAATTACCATAAAACAAAGTGTGCTGTGGTTATGATTAATAATTATTAGCCTTATATCCTGTTACCTTCTTTTCTGCCTTCTGTTTTCAATTAACAAAGATATTTTTCTTATATTTGATTCGATGTATTTGAAGCATTTTTAGTTTCCTTAAAAGTTTGCTTGCTCAGCAAAAGATAAAACTATCATAAGATACTTTATAAATTTTATGTGAGTTAAACGCTTTGGTTTTAAACGAAAGTATTGTACTTTTTCATTTATATTTAAATTTATTTACCATGTTAAAGTATAGACAATCAAAAAACGAATATTTTAAAGTTGATTAAAATTGATATAGGGTCATAAAATGTATGCTTTGGCTATTGTCGTGTAATGAATATGTATGTGTTGGACTATTTGTTAATATTCATTGCAAAGCAAACGAAATATAGCACTGCAAGTTTTTAATTTTTATAATATATGGCTGACAACGTAATTATATACATAATATAGATTGAATCATATTAAGTTTTTGCTTTGAAACATTAGGCTAATATGCACTGCTGGTTTATTTTATTAGTCCCCTCTTTTTTGTGTAGTAATCTGTTTATAACAAATAATGTAACTGTCCCCAAAAAATGTTTTGCGGAGACAATAGTTAGCATTATTAGGAAAGCTATAAAAATATTTCACGAAATGGTAAAAAAACTATTTCATTCAAAATGGATGTTCTCAATGGTACTTCAAAGTTATTAGACACACCCTGGCTGCATTTTTGTTTAAAACAGATAATGTATTAACATTCTCCTGCGTCACGGACAGGTCGATATGTTTTACCATGAATAGTGCAGCGATAAAATATTTTCGTTAATATTAATTTCCCATATGTCGCGATATCTACAAAATGCTCTAGTGCCTGTAACGTCGTAGGATATTCGACAAATATGGCAGCATGCAAGGAAAACTACCCAACTACCAAACCACCCTCCAACTTCAAATGGTGTGCTCAAAAATGCGATGAAAAGTATCCATCCAGACTGTTGAGAAGGCTACAAAATCGTCTTAATATAAACAATATACTCGTATAACAAATCACTTTTGATTGTAATTGAAGTGATTACCATTTGATGACCCCATGTTTAATCGAGTGCCAAAAACATTAGTAAAGTAAATAGAGCGATATCGTGAAAATCTTGAAAATGGGGACTAGCAATGTGCCTGCAGAAATTGCGGCCGAGACGGAGACGCAGACTCGACGAGTATTTACCACGCGCGTCGAAGTTTTACGTGATTTACAGCTCCCATCATTTTGGGCCGAACGACCTGCACTTTGGTTCGTTCAAGTGAAAGCGCGTTTTGCTACACATCGCGTCCTTTTAGATAACGCGAAATTCAATTTTGTCGTTTCAAATTTGGGTTTCAACATTTTGGAGCTGATATCGTGAAGCTCAACACGTGCAAAGCATCGAACCAACAACTGATTGCGCGTTTTGCCGATGCGTCCGAAAGAAAATTGATGACAAGCGTCCATCACAGAAGTTGATCTCGTTTGAAAAACATGATGCAAATGTTTGCTACTATCGTCGAAAATCCGATAGAAAAGGAAGGAACTTTCGTGAACCGTGTTCCTTTATAAATCCAAAAGCGTCGGAAAATTAAAGACACCATCGTCAAATTGTGCGGTCAGCGATGGTGGAAAAATTCAAAACCGCTTAGAGGCAGCTAGTTTTTATTAACTGAGAGTTCTTTTTTACTGCGTCCTATTATAATATATTTTTTTTCATCTCTGAAAACTGTTTACGAATCGCACTAGACTAGCAAGAAAGGAGTACTACACAGTATTTTGTGTGCCCCCTTATACGTAGGAATCGAGGATGAGTGAAGTGCACGAGCGTTGTGTGACGATGAAAGAGTGATGGAGAGAGTGGTAGGGAATGGAAGTGTATAAACAAAATTATCAATGAAAATACCGGAATGACTTTCTTAGTCGACACGGGTGCAGACATATCAGTGCTACCACACTCAAAACGTTTTAAAGGTTCTGCGATGGATTATCTTCTTCACGCTGCCAATTGATCGACCATCAAAACGTTTGGTCAAAAATTATTAGTACTGGATTTGGGACTTGGCAGACGATTCAAATTGACATTTTGCATTGCAGAGGTACCACCACCAATCATCGGCGCAGATTTTTTGCAATATTAGTTGATCTTCGACGAGGATGCTTGGTAGATGGTGAAACAACAATAGAAACCGCAGCTCGAGTAGTTCCGACAATTAAATCAACAACTTTAACCATCGTAAAAAATAATGAATTTCACGAAATACTTGCTAAATTTCCATCCCTCGCAAATATGCATGCCACGACACTCATGAAAGAACATCCAGTAAAACATCAGATAATTACACACGGAATGCCAGTTGCAAAACGCCTCAAAAGCTTAATGCCGGGAAAATATACTGCAGCAAAGAAACAGTTCAAACACATGGTAGAAATTGAAATCTGTTGACTGTCCTACAGTCAATGGGCCAGTCCATTACATTTGGTACAAAAAAAACAAGAATGGGGACTTTGTGACAGTTACCCCCGCTTGAACGCCACCACAATCCCAGATTGCTATCCGATAGCTAGCATTGAAGATTTCGCAAACAGCCTGCATGAAAAATACATATTTTTAACTGCCTATTCGATTGGTGCTTATCATCAGGCTCCCGTGGCAGACGGCGACATCCCCAAGACCAATGTGATCACTCCATTTGGTTTGTTTGCATACATTTACATACCATTTGTGCTGAGAAACGCTATACAGGCCATCCAGCAGTACATAAACATCGTGCTTCAAGGTCTAGACTTTTGCTTTGTGGCCTCAAAAAACCTGGTGGAGTATAAAGAACATCTTCATACATTGTACATCAAGGTAAACTCGATTAAATGAAGCTTTGGGAAAGAGAAAGTCAATTATACGGGTTACTTCGTCAACAGCGATGGAATTCAATCACTTTCAGCAATAGCAATCAACGTCTTAAATATATTAAAGAGAAGCCGAAAAGTATTTTGGGCTGCGAAGATATTTGGGACCCTTGAATTTTCATAGAAAATTTATAAGAAATGCCGCCGCAGTATTGCAACCACTTAACGCCTACAGCTATTCTTACTCTTACTACGCGGTGTTAGAGCAGTATCAAGAAAAAGAGTAGAAACCACTTGGATTTAAAATAAAAAAAAATTTAGTTACGCACAAAAAATAAAGCACGTACGACCGGGAGATTTAAGCAATACATTTGGCGATAAAGCATTTTCGAGAAAAGCTAGGAGGGAAAACATTCGTTATAAAAACGGATCATAAGCCCTTAACGTTTGCACTTGCACAGAAGTTGTCAAAAGCATCAATATGACAAGCACGACAATTGACTTGTATACAATATCTCAGATTTCAACTGAAATAATATACATTGCAATAAAAAAGTACCCGGAAATCGCAAACAACACGCAAAATATTTAATTATTCATCAAAATCACACGGAGTCAAATCTGGTGAATACGGTGGTTGATCGATGGTATTTACTGCGTTTTCGGCTTCAAATTTGGCCACAATAAAATAAGTCACAAAATCACAAAAATCGCAACGAACTACTGAGGTTTACCGACTTAAGCAGCTGCGGTAAACAAACTGGTAGACAGATCACGCTCATAGTTGACATAGTGATCAAAGACAGTCCTACCAGCTTAACAAAATACATTTTTTTGGAATATAGTTTACCCCGGGGATTTAAATTAAAATTTCCGGGTACTTTGTAGTCACAATGTATCTCAAAGGAGGTGACAACATTGTGTATGATCTCTATCTTACCTTGAGGAGATTACGACCAGCGCTTCAGATCCAATCAAAATCGCAAAAACAACAACACATTGAAACAGATTCGACGCGACGAAGAATTTAAAACCATCGTTGAAACAGACTCGTCTCTGCAAATCTAAAGATTTCCTGTTGATAACGATGATTGATTGTGACGTATCAACGGAAATTGCGAGACTAATAATGCCCAAGCTGCTTCCACGACAAGCATTCGACTCTGTTAATTGTTTGACACATCTAGAAATAAAAGCTACAAGGAAACTGATTCAAAAGCGTTACGTGTGGCCAAATATGAATCAAAATATCGTGGCATGGGTTAAAAGCAGCATCAGCTGTCAACGATCCAAAGTCAACCGGCATACTGTACAACCTCCAACGTCATTTGCATAACAGATGATCGATTCGATCACGTGCATCTTGAGTTCGTGAGACCTTTGCTTATAATCCGCGGTTATATATAGATACATAGTGACGACGATTATTTGAAATCAAAATTTAAATCTAATACCAGAAGAAACAAAAACATCATCAGTACATCTAGAAGTCGTAATAACATACGTTGGACCGAAGACGAAAGCTATCAGAGGCACTGTGGCAACCCTGAACGTTTGACTTTGCCAACTGTGTGTAAAGGCCTAACAGACTCCAATTTCGATAACTTTACTCTTTCATTTCTACTCGGACTATTATCCAAAACAAACGCACTATGGTAAACACATGTACGAGTAAAAATCAAGTTTATTCTTTTTGGTCTCGTTTTAATACAGTCTGTTAAGTAAGAGCGTGTCGAGCATAGCTTGCGATTGGTAAGTGATATCGACTTCAATTTTTTTTTGATCGGTAGAGGAAACCTCTGTCTTTGGCGCTTTGAAAAAAAAAATTTCAGTCGAAGTCAATCTTCCGTCGGGAAAACACTGAAATCACGATGAGTGCTATTTACGCAAAGTGCTTCGAGACTGTGTGAATTATGTTTTGGCGACTAAATAACAAGTGATTCATAACAAGTGTACACATGTGAATGGGCCTCAACTCTTATTTATCACCAATTTTAGGTCCATGTATTGACAGATTATGACAGTTTGGTCTTTTACAATTCTAACCATGGCATCATACACATCAGCCAAACGTTTTGTTATTGCTAAAACTTTTTACAACAAACATTTCGCGCTCTACGTGAATTTTTTGGTCCACCCATAAATTGGCCGGCGAGATCGTGTGATTTGACTCCTTGTGACTTCTTCCTTTGGGGATTTCTGAAAGATCGTGTTTACGCTGATGCTCCTCAGACTACTGAAGCATTAAAAAACAATATTTGAGCCAACATACGCCTAATAACGCCGGAAATGTGCAAATGTCATCGAAAATTACAATCATCGTTTCATAGTCTGTAAAGCAGCACGAGGTGCACATATGCCCAAAGTAATGTTTCATATTTAATTGCAAGGGACCAAATTTTCATAATAAATAAACATTACAGCTCAATCGTCACAAAAACTATGTTTTTTTTTCGACAAAAATGTGTACACTTGTTATGAATCACCCTTTACATTAAAAAGTCTGTATCGTTTGTCAAGAAGTGGATCGAAAACCATCGATAACCTTGCAAATCGTGGTTCGGTAGAAAAAGTGACCAAAAAGGACGAAAAGCGAATCATGGCTTTGTTTTCGCGCAGTCCTGGCTTGTCTTAACGTCAAGGACAAGCAAAATTGCAGCAAAAAGGTCTCGAGTTAACACACGTCGCCATTCGGGAAAATCTGTTCGCAAACAATGTAAAATGGCGGAGTACCGATAATGATCCCAAACACCGGAGCCGGCTGTGTACTGAATAGAAACGGGAAAAATGTATTGTGACACTTGATCGGCCTTCGCAATCGCCTGATGCAAATCCTATCGAAAACGTTTGGGTCGACATCAAGCAGAAGCTCCGTGGAAAACGTATTTACACCCGACAAACTCAACTCATTTGGACGGCGCTCCCCCTCGAATATGCCGAAATTTAGTGGAAAGTATGCCTCGGAGATGCCAAGCAATAATTGATGCTAGTGGTGATTGGACTCACTATTAAACTGAAAGCGCGTTACCTCAGAATGTATTTGATGTATGTATAAGTCAAAAACTGTTGTTGAATAAACTATTTCAAAATTATGCTGGACACGCTCTTACTTAACAGACTGTAAATACAATGTATAGACAAATTGTAACTGAAGTAGCTACTGGCACTTAGAGTCCCTGATCGAACCTTGTAATATTCTCGTTCAGAGTACGTTGACTTCATCCAGCTGATGTACCGTTCCGGCGATGGGTTCAGATCATCCATTGTAGATTGTGTTTGAATCTCATTATTTTTGTTCTGGTTGGAGTTACACGACACGGCCTTCAGTGAGTTGGGGAACTTGCTGACATGGTATATCCATACTTATACTGCTACCCGATATACCCACAGCTCCTCTTTTTGAGGGTGTTTTCCCACGGAACTCCCTTAATCTGGGCTGACATGTCATCCAAGCTAGATGTTGCATTTTTGCGTTATTTTAATGCTATTTTTAAACGTGATAGCACATAATTCCGACGACGACAATCATGACGGCTGACCACCACGACGCCTCGTAACGGTTGTCGGAAATGGATATGTCATCTGACACTTGTCAACTTCTGACTGGGGCTGCTATAGTATCAAATACCAGATTTCTCTCGAAGACTAAGCCGTAAATGATAACAATATAAAGTTGATCCCCGCCAGTGATAGTTTACAAAAAGGTTTTAAAAGGACAATGAACAAAGGGAAACGACTCTTTTTGTTCCTGGCGAGTCAAAGGTGGCAGAAACAAAGTCTTCATTTTGTCCTAGTGAAGAAGTTTGCAAGTGGGGAAATGCGAGGTTAATTAGCCGTGGGGAGCAACTTTGAGTAGCATAATTGCCAACAGAGGGAATAATTAAGTGGAGCAAGCGGAAATTGTGAGTTGACTTCCAGACCAAGTGCGCCAAAGGAGTGTCTTGATAACAACTGCGCTATCCTCGTTTTCGGCACTGTTGAAATAAATTTTCCTGGAAGCCTCCATTTGAGTTATAAGTGGGTAATTCGAGATGGTTAGTTTAATCTGATGAGCTGAGAATTGAATTGAATTTGTTCTTTCGTTTCCCTGTTTTTTTGGTTTGTGCCATAGCATATCTCTTTGTTCCAGGTATTCTGAAATTTTTCTTCGGGGATATTGAACAATATTTTTAAAGTGAAAATTCAAGTTCGCGGGCAATTGAGTGAGCTGAAAATAGTGTTTGCTTGATCATCCACTAAGTAGGTGAAACAAAGCCTTAGTTTTGGCTAGGGATACGTTAGGGCGGGTTAGTGAAGCATATGTGCAGGGATTGTACTAGGAAGTGATGGTTAGCACAAGAGTTGGAAAGCATCGCAAAATGTACTTCGACAGACACTCATACTCACTGGGGGGGGGGGGGGGCAAGTGCGGTTTTAGATAGAAGCAAGTTGGCACTTATACTTGTGTGCCGGGACCCCAGGATCCCTACCAAAGTACCCTTGTTGTATAGGGGGTAACAGCTTACCCGGTCTCATGGCAGAAAATGTGAAATATATAAATCGTACTATTATTAACATAGTTTGGTGAATTTCTAGCTTCTTAGCTATTTGCTGCTATTGTACTTACAAGGAACTAAAGGATGCTTTTTTAGAGGCATAGAACTTTAAGTTGGCAACACTTTTTAATGCTACACATGCTGTGACAGTTGTCATGCATTTTACAGTTAGTTTGGTTTGCCATTTTATCATGAATATATTTTATGGGCAGGTGGTATATATTTCCAGTATACAGGGTGAGAGTAATAAGTAACCGGGCTGACCTCAGGAAATTTTTTATTGGCAAAATATGTACAATTTTTCTTTAGAAATCTTCAAAGTAGTCCCCATTGGAGTCGATAACATGCTGATACCGGATTGTTCAATCCCCGAACGCTCCCTGGAAGTCGGCAACCTCGATGCTGTCTAGAGCCCTCGTCGTAGCACGTTGAACGTTTTCCAGAGTCCCGAACCGCGTCCCCTTAAGGTGTCTCTAGATCTTGGGGAACAGAGAGAAGTCCGCTGGTGCCATATCCGGGCTGTAAGGAGGCTGTGGCAACGTCGCCCTCGACTGTTTGGCCAACTGCTCGGTGACGAGCAGGCAGGTGTGCGAAGGAGCATTGTCGTGATGGAGGGTCCATTTGGCAATCTCCGGACGGACTTGGCGAACCCGGGCGGTTTGTCGACGGAGCACCTCTCTGTAGTACTGGCCGTTTACAGTTTGGCCGGGTGGCACAAACTCTTTGTGAACAATGCCTTTCACGTCAAAGAAAGCAATGAGCATCGACTTCACCTTCGATTTGCTCATGCGCACTTTTTTCGGTCGGGGTGACGCCGTTGTGTGACAGTTATCATGCATTTAACAGTTAGTTTGGTATATATTTCCAGTATATTTCGTTAGTGTCATTTGACACAATATTCAAATGGTGGAATTTAAAGGGTGCTTTTTTTATAAGTATAGAACTTTAAGTCGGTGACACGTTTTAATGGCCCGTATGGTGTGACAGCTGTTATGCGTTTTATGGTTAATTTGGTTTGCGATTTTATCACGAATATAATGGAATGGAAGACAGCATTAGCGAGATACGGCCTCAATGATTAGTTAGAGTTGACGAAAATTGGACCTCTCGTTTCAACTTCCTCCGCGCCAGTCGTGGTACTCACACGCCCGTAGTCATATTCAAATAAAAATGGCAAAGAATGATTTTTTCGATAAGACTAATTTCATGGCAATCGAAACAATTTATCTGCATTTTATTTCATTTCAAAGTTCTATACCTCTTAAAAACGCCCTGTATGTTCATAATTCTTTTTTAGTTGAACCTGTGCTTCATTATGGGACGTTGTGGCGAACGGAGTGAACGTAATAAAAACTCTGTTGGCACGTTTGTTGGATATTTCCTTCGCAAACCAGCTTCGTCGATATTTTTTGACGTTTTCAAATCACACTACATAACATTCCATAATCTTAACAAATTGAAGTATAAAAGGCCCGAAATTTGCAATTTAGTCTCAAAATACTTTCGATCAATAGAAATAGGGTTTCGTGGAATATGAAGCCAGAATTTACATCACAAAGACTCAAAAAATTCAAAAAATTGACTGACTTACTCTGTTTGGTTTGATACAAAATTAGTCCATGTTAACTTACATGTATTTAATATGTTTCAAGGCCCAAAATTTTATTGGTACAATATAATTAAAATTTAAGATGAAATGTTGTCCAAATTAAATGAAAATAATGCTGACTAATTAAAATAATGCTGACTACGAAAGCATTCATAAGCACATTTCTAGTATTGATTGGGCTAGTAAGCTTTCAGCGCTAGATATAGATGATGCAGTAAATTTATTTTACCAAATTATTCTTGACGCCGTTGAAAGCCATGCACATAAAATCAAGAAAAAGGACAAATTATCTGACCCCTGACTGGATAGTAATGTTCGTAATTTAAGAAACAGAAGGAAGAAATTGTATAAAGTTATGAAGAATAGTTCTAAAGTGAGCGAAAATACTAAAAGAGAATATGAATCTAAATTAAAGTCATCCGAGGCATACGAAACCTATATTAATGTGATTGGCGAGAACATAATCGCTAACCTTAAAAAATTCTTTGATTTTGTGAATACAAAACGCAAAGCTCACGGCTATCCCAAGGATATTACAAATACCGCTGTTCCTCTCCCCCTGAAGAAGTTTGTAATTATTTTGCAGATTACCAAGCACTCCAGCTCATCTACATGACGAGAACCAAATTTTAAAACAGTGCTTCAAGAAGTTTCAGTTTCAGAAGAAGATATACTTGACGCAATTGAAACGCTTGGCTTGAACCATGGTCCTAGCCCTGATTCATTTCCACCATCCTTTTTATTTCAGTGTAGAGATCATTTAGCTTCAACTCTCCATGCACTTTTTAGGTCTTTGTGAAATTTTTTTTTACAAAGACCTACTAGTTTCGTGACCTGTCTGTCCATCTGTCGGTCGGTCCGTCTGTCTGTCCGTGCGGCACAGCTGGTTTCCTCAGAAACTATAGCAGCTAGAATGCTTAAACTTTGTGAAAAGGCCAGAAGTGATGGTCTCTCAAAAGTTAAGGTCTTAACAAAAGTTTAAAAATTTTTTAAGGGGTTCTTCCTTTTAACGAATTAGCCCTTAACATTTTTTTTAAAATCATAGGTAGTCGAGTGGGGTATAAAATGAAAGGTCTTGTTTAGAGCTTTTAGAATCTGAAACAAAAAAATCATTTTATGAATTAGGGGGTCCAGGGGAAGGCAAAATGTACCAAAAATTTGTGTCCCCCCTCGCGATTGCGCACCTTTGAGCCGAAAAATCTGAAAATTAGGACCTTTATGAGTAAAAGTGCAACGAATACCGCAGAAATCTAAACTCACTCAACTTTGTTAATAATAGTATGATTTGTAGATGTTACATTTTCGACCATAAAATCAAAACGTTACCTTTAAACTTCTTAAAATTTTGCAATTGTATAGACTGATATAAGGTTTTTACGTTTACAAAATTTAATCAAGGTCGAATCACAATCAAGTAAATTATAGCCATTTCAATTATATGGAATTACAACAACAATAACACGTTTTTGTGGTTGATACATATTTCAAATTTACCTAGACACTTTTATTTTCTTTCATTTTTCATGAAAATTTAAGGAATAGTGTTTAATTTGAATATGCTCAATCGGCCGAGCATTCAGAAAAATCATTTAAGCTAGATCAAAATGGCGGCTGCACCGTGCTTATGAAAGAAAATGTGCATCTATTGCATTAATTTGAACGGTTTGATATGCAAGTATTGGATGAATTATTCAAGTTATCGGTTAGCAAACTTGTTACTAACCCTAGAATGTTTACAAAGACCTTTTGATAGGAGCACTTTCCTGCTTACTCAACTTGTTAATAAATCGCTCTCGAGTGGCGTGTTTCCAGCATACTAAAAATATTCTCATTTGACTCCAACCTATAAAAACAAAAATAAACGGGCAGTTGAAAATTCCAGAGGAATTGCCATATTATCAGCAATCCCAAAATTATTTGAAAAAATAGTGTGTTCCAAAATATCCCCCATTTAGAGCAACGTCTCAATGGCCAACAACATGGGTTCAGAAAAAATCGATCCACAATCACAAACCTCACAATCATAGTATCTAATATCCTCTGTGTAATGGAAAACGAGCACCAAGTCGACACAATTTACACTGACTTTAGTAAAGTGTTTCACCGTGTCAATCATACGATTTTGTCACTAAAACTGCGAAAATTCGGGATCACCGGCCCTCTGCTTGAGTGGATGGATTCTTTTCTCGAAAATCGAAGTGAAACCGTTAAATTTCAGGGATAAGTATCCAATGAAATTCATTTCTATTCCGGTGTACCTCAAGGCAGTAAACCGCTTCGTTTTAACATATTTATATCGGACTTGTCTCAAGTGTTGTCTGCCATACCACATGTATTTCATGCGAATGATCCAAAATTATACTACGTTATAGCATCCCAACGTGATTCACTGTTCTTACAAGATAAAATAAATTCCCTAGTAGAGTGGTTTAATAATAACTCCCTATATCTGAACCTTGAGAAATGCCAAGTGATTAGTTTTTCTCGGAAAAATATAATTCTGCTCAGTGATTATCACCTCAACAATATAAAGCTTTCCAGAGTTGATAGCATAGTAGATCTTGATGTCCTCTTAGATGAGAAACTTCACTTTAATTTAAACTACGATGAAGTTCTTGGCAGGGCTAATAAAGTTCAAGGCTTCATCAAACGGCGTGCTAAAGAATTTAAAAATCTGTGGGTGGCAAAAATTTTATGCGCCTAATTCTTGAATACGCTAGTGTGTTTGGAGTTCGATTTTCGGTTTCATGCAGTAAGGTCGGAGCCTGTTTAAAAACAGCTCTTGGTATTTGCTTTGAGATCCCTGTGCGGCACATAAAATTACCATAATTTGCCATCATATGAAAATCAGCTATATATTCTCAATATGAAATCACTTGCCTCCCGTAGGACTATGATAAGCTCTTGCTTTGCTTTTAACATCCTCACAGGTACTATTAAAGTTTCGTACCGACAGATAGGATAATCTTGAACGAACAAGCAAGATTTACGAGAAATTCCACGATATTTGGTAAAAACAAGCCAATAAATAGATGTTGCAAACTTTTCAACAGGGTAGGTCATCTTTCTTCTCAAACCATCTCGAGATTTCAATCAAAAACAGCCGTTTCCAAGTTCATTTTGTCCAAATTCCTACTCTTTTCAATCCTTTTTCCTAATTTTAAAGTAATAAAAATGTGATATTATGATTCTTCTTCTTCTTTTTAGCACTACAGCCTCTCTCAGGCCTTTGCTTAGAGATAGTTAGAGTATCTCATTTTCATGACCGTATTCATTTTTTCGGAAGTTGGTTTGGTCAGTACCATGTGTTATGTTCTTGAACCAAAAAGGAAAATACACACACTTATGTTTAATGATAGTTTATTGTAAATATTAAATTGGTGATACAATTTAGTGTGGAGGTCGGTACGTGCTATGTCGAGTCGCACGGAGCGTAGACTGAACTGTGCACGGCGCATGCTTACATATGAAACGCGGCGCGGCTCATCGACTCGCGACACACACACTCGTACACATACCTATCATACGCGCTCGCTCACCATATACTTATCATACACCACAACTCTCCTCCCTCTAATTATTTAAGTTTTGGAACCGCGGTGACCTGCGTAATTCTTTGTTTGACCCCGGGACTTTTATTATCTGATCCTTGTGGCGTTTATGTATAATATTGTCCTCGTCTTTTACGGCGAAGGTGGACGGTGATAGCTTTTTAATAATTCTTGCCTTGCTTCTTTTCTCGGCATTCACGCGGTAGTCGTCTATGAATACTTCGTCGCCCTTTTCTAATTCCAACCGTTGACTGCCGCTTCTTGCCACTATTTGTGCTCGTTGATGTGCTTGCACCGTTTCTGCAGTGTTGTTCCTGAATACATCGAACTTGGTACGCATGTCCCGCTTGTAGATCATTTGGTATGGGCTTTTACCCGTTGTGCAGTGTTCAATGCTCCGGTAGTGGAATAGGAACTTGTTTATTGCTGATTCGACTGTTTTTCCCCCTTTTATGATTTTTGATACCTTGTCTTTTGTTGTCTTGCTTCATCGAAATAGTGCGCATTTGAAAATGTAGCTTTTAGTAGGTGTATGTCCACTTCTGTTTTTACTGGCAGTCGAGATAGCGCGTCGCAATTTGCGTTCGCTTTCGAGCTTATGTGCTCTATTTTGTATCTAAACTCGGACAAGTAGTAGGCCCAGCGTTGGAATCGGTTGTCCGCTGTCTGTGCAATACCTTTCCGTGGTCCGAGAATGATACCGACAGATAGGATAATCTTGAACGAACAAGCAAGATTTACGAGAAATTCCACGATATTTGGTAAAAACAAGCCAATAAATAGATGTTGCAAACTTTTCAACAGGGTAGGTCATCTTTCTTCTCAAACCATCTCGAGATTTCAATCAAAAACAGCCGTTTCCAAGTTCATTTTGTCCAAATTCCTACTCTTTTCAATCCTTTTTCCTAATTTTAAAGTAATAAAAATGTGATATTATGATTCTTCTTCTTCTTTTTAGCACTACAGCCCCTCTCAGGCCTTTGCTTAGAGATAGTTAGAGTATCTCATTTTCATGACCGTATTCATTTTTTCGGAAGTTGGTTTGGTCAGTACCATGTGTTATGTTCTTGAACCAAAAAGGAAAATACACACACTTATGTTTAATGATAGTTTATTGTAAATATTAAATTGGTGATACAATTTAGTGTGGAGGTCGGTACGTGCTATGTCGAGTCGCACGGAGCGTAGACTGAACTGTGCACGGCGCATGCTTACATATGAAACGCGGCGCGGCTCATCGACTCGCGACACACACACTCGTACACATACCTATCATACGCGCTCGCTCACCATATACTTATCATACACCACAACTCTCCTCCCTCTAATTATTTAAGTTTTGGAACCGCGGTGACCTGCGTAATTCTTTGTTTGACCCCGGGACTTTTATTATCTGATCCTTGTGGCGTTTATGTATAATATTGTCCTCGTCTTTTACGGCGAAGGTGGACGGTGATAGCTTTTTAATAATTCTTGCCTTGCTTCTTTTCTCGGCATTCACGCGGTAGTCGTCTATGAATACTTCGTCGCCCTTTTCTAATTCCAACCGTTGACTGCCGCTTCTTGCCACTATTTGTGCTCGTTGATGTGCTTGCACCGTTTCTGCAGTGTTGTTCCTGAATACATCGAACTTGGTACGCATGTCCCGCTTGTAGATCATTTGGTATGGGCTTTTACCCGTTGTGCAGTGTTCAATGCTCCGGTAGTGGAATAGGAACTTGTTTATTGCTGATTCGACTGTTTTTCCCCCTTTTATGATTTTTGATACCTTGTCTTTTGTTGTCTTGCTTCATCGAAATAGTGCGCATTTGAAAATGTAGCTTTTAGTAGGTGTATGTCCACTTCTGTTTTTACTGGCAGTCGAGATAGCGCGTCGCAATTTGCGTTCGCTTTCGAGCTTATGTGCTCTATTTTGTATCTAAACTCGGACAAGTAGTAGGCCCAGCGTTGGAATCGGTTGTCCGCTGTCTGTGCAATACCTTTCCGTGGTCCGAGAATGAGTTGCAACGATTTGTTGTCGGTGCGTAGAATAATTTCTTTGTCGAATACAAAGTCTCGGAATCTTTTGAATCCGAAGACTACTGCCATGGCCTCTTTGTCTGAAATGGTTCGTTTTTTTTCTTTTTTTGGTATTATGCGCGATGCATATGCGATAGGTTTTTCCGTGTTGTCCTTGTATCTGTGCGATAAAATAGCCGATAATCCGTAGTCGGAAGCGTCGCTTGCCAGTACAATCTGTTCCTTTGGGTAGTAGTGAGCCAGTATTCGCGGAGATATTAGTTCGTTTTTGACCCATGCGAATGATTTCGTACACTCGTCGTTCCAAACGTAATCTTTTTGATTTGCCAAGTCGTATAGCGGCTTCAAATTTTCGGATCGTTTCTCTAAAAAACGGGCGTAGAAGTTTATTAACCCCAGGAACGAAGCTAATTCCTTTGCATTTGACGGTATCGGCGCATTTACCATGGCGTATACTTTTGATTTTGATTTGTGCAGTCCGTCCTTGTCAATTACGTAACCCAAAACATCGAGTTTGTCTTGCATAAATTTGCTTTTGTCGGTGTTGATTCGGAGATTGCAATTTTGCAGTCTTTCGCATACTGCCCTTAAATTTCGCAGATGCTCTTCGTTGTTCCGTCCTGTGATGTATATGTTATCGATGTAGGTTATTGTGCCGCTTATTCCCGCTAAACATTCGTCCATTTTCTGTTGTACGTCCGCTGGAGCCGGTGCAATTCCTTCTGGGATTTTCGTATACCGGAATAGCCCTTTGTGAGTGTCGATCGTAAGTGGCGCCCTGCAGCTTTCTTCCACTTCAAACTGCATATAAGCATGGCGTAGGTCTAATTCCGTGAATGTTTCGCCCCCTTGCAGCGCTGAAAATATGTCTTCGATTGTATGCAGCGGGTATTTATTCATAATTATGAATGGTAAATCCATTGAAGTTGCCGCAAATTCTTATATTTCCATTGCTTTTGAGCACGGGGACTATGGGCGTAGCCCATTCGCTGACTTCCACTGATTCTAAATGTTTCAAAGATAAAAGTCTGTTCAATTCATTTTCTATTAATGGCCTTAGCGCATGCGCTACATGTCGTGCCTTGAATGCGACTGGCTTAGCATCGGCTTGCAAGTATATTTTGGTTTTGCTTTTATTGTAACAACCCGGGGTCAAACTGAACAAATCATTATATTTACTTAGAAAATCATTGGAAATTCTTAGTTTATCAATTTTGTTTACTGCGATATTATCCCGTTCTTCAATATGCAACGGCCAGCACCCGAGTGCCAAAAGCCATTTACGACCGATCAAAGCCGTGCCCGATATCGATAAAACATAGCAATCAAGCGTGCGGGTTTTATTTCTAAACGTTACTTTCAATTTTGTTATTTTACCGATCGGACTCATTATGGTGCCATCGTAACCCCGCAAATCTACCGGTGTATCGGAAAGCTTCGCGTTCGCAAATTTTTCGCGCCAGATTTTATTTGAAATTACCGATTCGTATGTGCCCGAATCGACTTCCATTCTCGTGCTTACATCGTTTATACGTAAATCAATATACATCGGTGCGCCGTCACGATCTCCACTTACAAAATGTTTGTTTACAAAATTATTTTCGACTATGTCGAGCGTGTAGAAATCTTCATGATGATCCTCAAAAGATCGAACGGACCGCGCAGCATCTTCGTCCGCGTCGCTGTCTTGCTCACTGCCTTCCTTATCGATCTTTTTGATACCGTGCTTGGCATTTGCACGTTTGGCGAAACAGGCATCTTCGATGTGTCCACGTTTCCTACAGTGACCGCATGTCGCGTCTTTGTACTTACATACATCTCTCCTATGCCCGGTTTTACCGCAACTGGCACATTCATTGCGTTGTTTTGATGTTCCCGGGCTTGGGCATTGATAACGAGTATGTCCGCGACCGCCACAATTCCAGCATGAGTTGTCTTTAGCTTCGCGTCCTTGATGTCGGCTTTGCTGCGTGCGTGGTCCCTGATTGTTGTTGTAACTCGACCTCTCGCGATGGCTATTATCATGCCCGATAGCAAGTACATCTTGCTGGTGGTTAATCCTCACGTTGCTTTGCGCATTTTTCTGCGCCATTTCTCGCGCGTTTGCGCTTTTTAGTGCTGTGTCGAACGTTAACTCTTCTGTTTCGAACAGTTTGATTTTCGTGTCCTTATCAGATAGTCCGCATACGAGTTGGTCTCGTAGGGACTCTGTTATTTTAGCGAAGTTGCACTTTAACGACAATTTCTTCAAACGTGCGGCAAAGTCGGCAATGTTTTCGCCTTGTTCTTGGCTTGCTTTGTAGAAATTATTTCGTTCCACCAGTTCAGACGGCTTAGGCTCGAGGTGATCTGCCATGAGCTTCGTGAGCTCCCCGTATTTTTTTTGGATAGCTTTTGCGGCGCACAAAGATTTTTAATAAGCCCATACGCGTCCTCGTCAATTGAGGTGAGCAGTATGGCCGCTTTCTTCGCGTCGATAGTTGTGTTCCGAGCCAGAAACTGGAACTCAAGGCGTTCGACGAATGTTTCCCATTTGTCTTTATTTAGACAAAATTTTATTCGCGTACTGTTCTCCGCCATGTCACTATCGCTATCTGAGTCGTACTCTTGGAATGTGTCTCTGGGGCACTTTATGCTGCTAGTGTTTACTTTCTGCTCGTCTTGCGTTTTTACCGATTCTTCTTGTAGTTCCACGGCTGGTTTGTCTTTATTTTCGGTGTCAACTGCGGCTTCTCGTTTTGCGTTTGCCTCGACGTGCACTAATAACACTAACGTGTCACGTATGTCGTCGCGTGTTGCGTTTGGATCGACTTGCACTCCGCGTTTTTCTAGTTCGTCACTAATATCTTTTTTCGTTAATTTACAAATCCATCCAACGTCCGATTTACCTGGCATTTGTACACCCTGTCACACGCGTGAATACAGTTCAAAACATCCTCGTCGCCATTAATTGTTATGTTCTTGAACCAAAAAGGAAAATACACACACTTATGTTTAATGATAGTTTATTGTAAATATTAAATTGGTGATACAATTTAGTGTGGAGGTCGGTACGTGCTATCTCGAGTCGCACGGAGCGTAGACTGAACTGTGCACGGTGCATGTTTACGTATGAAACGCGGCGCGGCTCATCGACTCGCGACACACACACTCGTACGCATACCTATCATACGCGCTCGCTCACCACATACTTATCATACACCACACCATGCATCCATGTGTCTGCTCAGCTATGATATGATCTCGTAGTCTGTCCAAAAAATCCCCTGAACTAAAAAACGTTTCTTACCAACGAGATTTGAACCTGGGATCTTCGGATTATGCGTCTCATGCTCTAACCACTAGACCACACAGACAATGTGATATTATGATACATGTTATAATTTAAAGTTATTAATGAAGATATTTATACTAAAATAAAATTCTTAAGACATATGTTATGTTTTGTTTATAAGGAAATATATCTGTATTTTTTTGTGAACACCTTGTTTGATTAATAAATAAATTTTTCATTCGTAATATCCGTTATTTTGCAACTTTTAAATCTACCTCAATAGTTTTTCATTGATTGTCTTGATAATGCCAACTATGAGCTCGGCATCAATTCAAAATTATTCCTAAGTCCTTATGATATGATTTGTAACGAAAATGTTAAATTAAAAAAACTGCTCGAAGATACTTTCATGTTTGTTCAGCCAGAATAATTAAACCATTTGTTTGATTGTTAAGGATCTGAATCAACTATTTATAGTTTCTAAAGAGTTAAAAATTTACGTCTACTCACTTTAATTTTCCCCTTTATCCACGAGAATAATAAAACCTTAAATTATATTTAAATTTTATCATCATTCATTTTCTTCCACTTTATTCCATCATTTATATGTCTGCTAGGCAAATTTCAAAGAAATTTTCTTTTATTTTCCTCAAATCATTGCCTAGAATGGTAAAAATTAAATTATATTTTCAAGTACGACTGGTGAGATCGATGTTGAATAGGCAGACTAGTGCCAAGGAGAGGAGTTCGAAATTGAAATGTTAGCGTGATTTTTCCCAGGCTCTGCACTGAGACAGCAAACAAGGATGGTTGTGGCAGTTGAGAAATTTTCAATTTTTTCTTTCCTTACTTCTCGCTTAATTGAATGGTTGATTAGTTTGGTATGTGGAGGGTGGAGAGAATATTAAGATGAAATGTCAACGAAGTAACAAAAATATGATTCAATTATTGCCATTTAATTTGATTGTTTTCAGGTTGAGCGACTAATTAGTCCCCCAAAAGGATTTGTGATTTTGTGATAGTATGGATAAAGGAGTCCAAATCAAATGGAAATCTTGATGGTATTTTGATTTCAATTTCTGTTAATTTTTTATTTTTAGTAAATGATTAAAAGATTTAAAAAAAACACACTGTCAAGCTCAAATGAGAAGAACACAAATTATTTATGATAAAAATGTCCTTTAAGATACCCGCGCATTTAATTTATTCACAACGCGATAACACAGTTAAGTTCTATTGAAATCGGTTTTTGTATTTTCACAAAAATGGTACTCAATAAAGCATATTATAATTTTGAATATGTGCTGATTAAGCCGCATAATTAATTTTTATTATTAAAAAATTCGTAAATGCTAGCACCGCATTGTCAAGTGCATATAAAGTGACAATTTATTAACACGGCATTTATGAGAAAATAATTATTTGGAGCATATGCACGCCATCAAAGTGACCATTAAAAATTCATTTTAATTATATGCATTTCAGAGCAGCTGATGGAAATGAAAAAAATATACTCTCTTAATTAATCATTTCATTTAATTAATTCACTGATGCAGACAACCTCTTACAGTATTCTTTTTTAAATAAAATGGATTAAGGATGATGTGACGATTTGCAGACTTTGCTTTAATACAAACGATATCAATGCAAATATTTTCCATTTATTCATTCATCCTTATTCAAATCAGAATACATTCAGTGACAAAACCAAGCAAATCATGAAAGTGTGAAAACCAGAATAAATTTATCAATTCGGTCCTGTTTTTGTGGTCAATTTGGTCAACAGAAGATCCTTGTTAATCAAAAACATTTACCAGCATTGTTGCGAACTAGGGTGAAATGTATAGACATAACTGTGGACAAGATAAATACCACAAGGACTTTGCACTATTATTTGGAAATTTTAGCAAGAATGAGATTATTGTAGAAGATTTTGCAGGAATAAATGAAAGATGGTTTTGTGAATGAGTATTGGGGAGAACATTGAAAAATTGCGTGAATAAATCACGCTTCAAATGACAATTCTCGAGGATACAGTGAAAGTTTGAAATTTTGTTTCTTACGATTAAATACCTACAGAATCAATTGGTAGATAAATATAAAGTTATCAAAGCTTGCTTTTTTCTCCGATATGTGAAATAGACAATGAGCACGGAAAAAAGAATCATGCAAATTTTTGGGGTAAAAAGGATTGAAAAAAACAGAAAAATAACCTCAAAACGCAAGATGGAATGAATTTTATTAAAGTAGTATCAAATCAATTTTTTGTTCTTTAATCTATGCGCTCATTTTATCTTCAAATAAAGCCTTAATTTCGAAAACGAATGAACAAATTGTCGGTGACTGCCACATACTTTTAAGTAAATACTGGATACTGAAATTTAAATTGTTATGCCTAAAAATATTCAAACAATAATTACAATTGTTTCCAACGTATCCAAAAAAAATCGTTTATTGATTTCATTATGACGGGGTAGCGGACAAGCCAGGGCAATGCGTTTTAATGGCCACACAAACGATCAATCCCAGCCGCTCTGGCTTCCAATGATGCGCCGTTATGTTGCTCATCAGTCAGCGCAGTGAATGGCTTATAAGTGCACGCGTTTTCGCTTTGGCGCCAAAAACTCGGGTTTTGTCAAGTAAGTTGTGATTTCCGCGTTATACATCGATTGCATTTTGTACCTCAATATTAGTTTTCTAGAACTAACTGAAGGTTATTCTTGTTTATCAATGATTACAGCAGCAGGTAAGAACATGTTTGTGTCCATATTCTGAATTGGTCATTAAAGGCATGTTATTTTATTCAAATAAGCATTGGAGGGCAAGATGAGGTATAGAGTAATTCAATTATTTCCCTATGACAGTTTATGCTTCCTCATAACTTTATTGTTTTTAATCTTATTTCAGGATGGTGAAAATTACAAAAAAAAGTCGGAGAAGGGAAACTGGAGTGAACAGAGTATGCAAAATGCGGTAGATGTTGTAATCGAAGGAAAAATGGGGTACAAATTAGCGGCGAAAATATATTTTGTGTTACAAACGACCCTTGAACGAAAAGTTAAAGTAGTTCGTGCAGCCTTAGAAGATCCTACTACTACTGCAACTTCGATTAAAGTTCCTTTAGGCCCGAAAAAGCGAACATTTACTGATGATGAAGAGAAAGAGCTTTGCAACAATATAATGGAAATGGAGAGTCGCCATTACGGGCTCACAACAAAAGATTTGAGGGCTTTGGCGTATACTCTGGCAGTAAAAAATGGGAAGGAAAATTTCTTCAACTCTGAAAGAAAAGAAGCTGGCAAAGATTGGGTGCAGCGGTTTTTAAGTAGGCATCCAGAATTGTCGATACAAAAATCAGAAAGCACAAGCTATTAAACAGTTTTTCAACTTCCTCGGCAACGTTTATGATGAGCATAAGCTTTCGCCACAAAAAATTAATTCATAATTGTGATGAAATAAGAGTTTCAGTGATACCAAAAACCAAGTCAACAATAATTGCACGAAAAGGTAGAAAACATGTGGGATCTATAACTTCTGCGGAGAGAGGTTAGACAATAACTGTGGAACTATGTTTTAGTGCAAGTGCTCAATACACGCCTCCAATGCTGGTGTTCCCACGAAAGAGAATAGACCCACGGTTAATGTTCAATGCTGCTCCAGGAGCTTGGGTTGTTTGCAGCGACTCTGGCTGGATGACAGCTGAATTATTCCTTAGCTGGTTTAAGAAGTTTGTTGAATTTAGTGGGGCAACAGTGGATCGACCTGTTCTGTTGTTGTTAGATGGCCACAGCACCCACACACAAAACTTGGACCTCATTAATGAAGCTGGGGTTATTATTTTATGTTTCCCCCCTCATACAACTCATCGACTTCAAGTTCTGGTTGTAGCATACATGAGGCCCTTGAGCACATACTAATATACGACCAACAAATCACAGCTTGGCTTCGCAGCAACTCAGGGATGATTGTAACTATCCAGCAAGTAGCAAAAATTTATAGTAAGGCCTTTATTCAAGCTTCTACAATGGCAACGTGGCATTTGGCCATACGATCCAATAGTTTTTTCCGACAGTGACTTTGCTCCACCATTGACGACTGGTATCCCAGACAGACAGGTTATCCATCAATGAAGGATTGTCTGAATCAATGACAACGAACAACCGTGATACTGCGCTAAATAGACCAATCGTTGTTCCTGAGATGGTAACGGCTGCAACAGTAAATTCAATTTTGGCAGTTGGAGATTTTGATAAAGAAACTATTGATAAACCGCTGATAGATACTGTTGCTATATCACCATCTGATATTGAAGCAGAGCCATCTCACGTGCCTGTTGTCCCTTTGACACCCTCTATCGCACCAGCTAGCTCAGTGCTTGTAAATTTTATGAATCCTGAGCCCAGATGCTCGACTTGGACGAGAAATATAGAAACCGATCATAGGCCATTTACTTCACCAGAGCAATCAGGGTTTTCTGTTGTTAGCCCTCAGCAAGTGATGCCTTATCCTGCAACTCGGAAAATTTCGTGCGAAGAAAACGAGGAGAATCGGCTATCATAACGTCTTCTCCATTTAAAAATGATTTGGAAGAGACTATGAAAATAAAAGAAACTGTCAGAAGACAACCAGAAGAAAAAAAGGCACGCAAAAGAGTTAAAAAAAGAATAAGAAAACCAAACTGCCTAAGAAAAAAAAACAGAAAGAAAACCAACAAAAATAATATCCCTTGTTTTTACTGTCATGAGAAATACCTAGATTCAAATTAAGGATGGGACGCTTGTTCTCTCTGCTGGAATTAGGCACACTGTAGCTGTGCTGGCATAGATGACGAGGCAGTATTTGTTTTCGAGTTTTGCACATAAAAAATGAATGTGTTCCCCATACCCCATGTTGCCCCATAGGGTATCCCGTCTTATCCATCGTAAAGAGTAAGATGGGGTGTTGGACATGTTTAACATAATTGGCCACTTTCCAATTTTTCTATGAATGAAAAGTTTCTTATTTCCAAAGATGAATTATGTAGGAGTAATTTCAAATTAATAAACATTTAAATTACATGAAAATATCCGTTTTATTACCATTCAAACGTTAAGGACCCCGTCTTCCCCCCCTTCCCCTACTGGTTATGATTTAATCATTTTATCCTACTAGTAGCCCTAAAATTTGTGTTAGTAGCATACATTTACACTTAGCTTCTTTGTTTGGTCTAATTAAACTGAAATAAGATAAAACTCCCTTAAATGGCATAGTATGGATAAAAATTTACTTCTTCAGGCATCGATGAAAAGAGTTTTTTTTGTTTCTGATTGAGATATAAAGGCCATTTCCACCTTAAATGTGGGCCTCTCAGACCACCTCTGGACTACCCACTGAACACCTCTCTTGTCAACCTGAGACCCTAGCCTGGAACCGTTGCATCCATTACTTCGGACGAGACATTGCCTTAAGGCACCATCGGGTTGCAGCGATGGAAGGGAGAGATTGTGCCAGAAAATAGACCTCTTAATTCTCTCATTGTAGTAATCTTTTATTACAACACCAGATATTACAAAATGTAAAATCTTACATAAGAACTCAAAGTACTGAGTTATACTTTTTTGTTTGCGAAGTCTGCTTTAACACCAATGCTGTTTGGGCAAACTTTGTAGAAACAAAAGTTTACTCAGTCGTTTACCTTTCATTTGATTCCTTTGCTGATTAACTATTTGAGCAGCCTTTGAAAATAAACGCTCAGATGGAACTGAAGTCCCAGCAATTGTCAAGTATTGAATTTTAAGACCACTCCAGATTTCTAAAGGGTTTTCATTTAGCCTACCTACAGGACTGCGCAAGTAAATGGATAATTCATCAGAAATTGCATCCTTAGATTGCGTTGATTTCCAGCTCTTATTTACTAATTTATGCTGGTCTTCCCATAAACAAAAACTCTCTTCTAGCTTTTCAGATTGATCTGAATCAGATTCTGACACTTCGGCACGTTTTGCATTGTTTGTCATTTAGTCTTTTATTTTTGCGATTGCTGCAGAACAAGCAAGTGCGTCTTTGATGTGCATTTTTTTGAACCTCGGATCCAATACTGTAGCTATGGCAAGTGGAGTGACTCTCTCTATAGCACCCATTCTTTTTTCTATTTCTTTAAGCACAAACGATTTCAACTCATTGGCAAGTCGATCTACCAGACTGAGACCCTGGGTTTTTAAACCTAAGCAGTGGATTAACGGAATCACCTTGCTACTAGTGCCGTACAGATTGGCGGACACTTCTTTGGTTGCAGCTTCGAGCGGTCGTAAGACTTGCAACACTGAAGAGAGAATTGACAATTCGGATGCATTGACCATTGCTGGTGCATTTTTATGGCGTATAATTATAATATTGACGACACCGTGCAATTCCAAAAACCTCTCAATCATATAGTATGTACTGTTCCATCTTGTGGGAACTTCTTGAATCAATTTCGTTTCTTTATTCGTGCCTATGCTACTTTGCTTAAACCATGTTACTATTTCTTTTACCTTAGTTATAAGACTTCGTAGATCTGGACAGTGATTCACAGCATTCTGTGCAACTAAGTTAAGAGTTTTTTGCCAATCAACAGCCTTGATCATAGATGCTGCATTGTCAGTCACTACAGCTGAAACTTTATCGATATTGATATCCCACTCCACACAAGTATTCAGAAGCATCTCAGCAATGTGATCTGAAGTACTGCATTCAAATGACTGAAGTACTCCAAGAGTTATTGTAAAAAATTCAATCCCTATTCCAAAGTGTGCTGTAATCCCAAGAAAGCTTCTCATATTCATGGTTTCGGTCCACATGTCCGTCGTAAGTGTAAGGTTTTCTACACTTTTTAATTTTTTTTGAAAATAGCTGACAATGCCTCATATTTGTCATCAACCCAGCGAGTTAATGTTGTCTTACTGGGAAGCTTGTAATGCGGCACAATCACTTTCATAAGATTATAAAAACCCTCATTTTCCACAATCGTATATGGTTGATTGTCTTTACAAAGCATGTAAATCAAGGCATTATTTATTTTTAAAGTTTTCTCACCGCTTTCAGAAAAAGCATGTAGCTAAAATCACTATTGATGGAAATCATGTCATTCATATAAATCACAAATTTAAGAAAAACAACTTATTGATTTAAATTAATCTGTAGAATACACATTAGCGTCAAGTATCAATAATATGCACACATTTACGAAAACCGGTTGTTTCTTACGTCACAAACTAGAGGTTGGATTCAGAAACTTCATAAGATACCTACATACCTTTTCAATTCCGAGCATGCAATCCGTATAAAATGATGTGTTAATACAGTTTTTTATATATTTTGAATAGTATCTGCTTTCCAGTAAATGAAGTTAATTTTGATTACCACCAACAAACAACCGACAAGAGCGAAATGAATGTGCTGTGTACCTGTACCGAAAAAGAGTGACAATGAGTGACAGTGAACTTATGAAATTTATGTGAGAGTGAAAGGAGCCAAAACAGCCAACCGCAAGAAAATTAGGAGATTAGTTTTTCAGGGTTGATTACCTGTTGATATGTTTCGAAAGTTGCTTAGAGGTATCGTCACTACTTATTTGTGAAGCACAATGACTAGAAATTAAAATAATTAAATCAAAAATAAATAAAGTGAACTAAAATTATATTATTTTGCGTTGGTTAATTCATTCACGGATCCGATGTATTTGCTAAAAAACATCGATACATCGAATAAAAAAACATTTGTCAAAACATCGAATCAATCCGATGTATTACATGGTAAACATCGAATGGATTCGATATGTCGATGCTTAGTGAATATCCCAATTGCCATGTGAACAATTGCTTATTGACAATATGCCAACACGAGCGAAAATGGAGTGCGAGGATGTGGTAAATATCATAAAGTATACGTCATTCACCTGCACAATAATACGTTTCGGAGCATACAGATATGAACTTAAGGAAAAAGTGCTATTATCATCAAATGAAATTCAAATAGTAGTTCCAAGTTATAAACATACCACAGTTGCTGTAGTGTTGAACGCACAAATACCACAGTTGCAGTAGTTTTCAACGTTCAAATGCGTGAATTTTTTGACATTGTCACGCATTTTCCCAGATCATTAACTATATGACTTATTTATACTTTGCCAACATGTGGAGTTTATTTAGAGAGAACTGATAGTACGACAGAATAGTAGCCTGACCGCCAAAGCTACTCAGCTCAACCATGCCTAGTCCCATAGATGTCAGCGAGAATAGATGCGAAATACATTGCGAGGATTGAAGCATTTTATGATGCTGCGTGAAGTCAGCTGTTGATTAGAATTTCAAATAAATTCGACGTGCCGTCTCCCACCAATTTTCGCATCTTGAACTATACAAATTTTCCGTATGGAAACAAAATAAAAGATTCAACATAACTTACCCTACGAAGGATGCATCCTTGACAAGCTTCCTACAGCGTTTTTTTACAATCCCACACACATCACCACATTTTTCTTTTCCTGACACAACAACACTTGCGATCCCTGGCAAACTTTTCAGTTTAATTAATAATCACTTTTGCAATACTTTTGCACTATATTCAACATGGTCTATCTTGAAAAATTGTTCTGTATACAATTTCGAGTTCAACTTGACTAAATGTTTCCTGTCAGCTGTTGAATTTTCATAAATCATATGTTTTCAATCATATGTTGATATATATTTCGTCGGCAATGCGGGGGTTAAAGTATAAGAGAAGTGGGATTTTTGTGAGGGCAACCAGAGAGCCACTTGAGTGTGTGGATGTTCCAGCGGTGTGAAAGGTGTGGGGATTTCGATTCGTATGGGAGAGGAAAGCATGTATATAGTAAAAAACCTTAACTCACGTATGGATGAAAATAATCTCATTTCGTGTCCATTACTTTATATGTGTTTGCCTATTCCACTTCATATGCTGAGAGATTGAGAAGAAAAACCCACACAGTCAGGGAACAGGTCAAGCAGCTCCACTGCTATCATCTGGGGCTGCTTCTCACCGTGAGTGTTGACTTTGCCTATGGATCAAAGTGCAGTTTAAGTGCATTTAGTGCCCGTTTGGCATTTACCTTTGTAGTCCGAGCGTTTGATCTTAGCACTCCGAAACGAAATTCTGTTAGATCCCTAACAGCTGCACCACGTTGATATTAGAAAAATTTTGCCTTAACGATCGTGCCAAATGAGCAATGCTTATCAGAGTCTGAGATTGCAACGGGATTCAGCAGAAAAGAGGAGAACCGTTGCTCGAATTTTACGGTTTTGAACCATTTGCGTAAGGCTGAATACACAAAGAAGCTTGAAGTTTGAGTGCCGCATGAATTAAACCAAAAAAATTTGATCGACCGCTTTTCCATTTGCGAAATGCTAATAAAACGCAACGAAATCGAGCTATTTTTGAAGACAATCATTACGGGCGATGAAAAATGGGTAAGATACGTTCGAAAAAGACCATGGTTACAAAAAGGTGGATCATCACAAACGACTTCAAAGCCAGGATTGACACCAAATAAGGTCATACTGTGTGTATGGTGGAATTGGAAGGGAATTGTTTATCATGAGATGCTAGAACCTGGCCAAACACTCAATTTGGTTATGTACCGTCAGCAATTAACCAGATTGCAACAAGCAATTCAAAACAACCGGCCAGAATTGATCAATAGAAAGGGCGTTGTCTTCCATCATGACAATGCCAGACCACACATATCTTTGATGACCCGGCAAAAATTGACTGAGTTTGGCTGGGAGGTTTTGATGCATCCGCCGAATAGTCCAGACCTTGCACCATCAGACTCATTAATGAAAAGAAATTCACTTCAAAAAGGTACTGTGAAAATCACTTGGCCAAGTTTTTTGCCGATAAACCACAGAAGTTCTACACAGATAGAATAATGGCTCTACTCAGAAAATGGCAAAAGGTTATAAATAATAATTGATAATATGCACCTAAATAAAATCTATTTTAAATAAGAGAAATATTCAATCGAAAAATGACAAAAAAGGCTCAATACTTTTTAAGACTTACCAATATTTACAGATTTAGTGCTCATCGGCAGAGCCTGTTTAAAGTGACCCATTAAAAGCACCACCTTTCTCTCTTAATCTGACCTCATACTTCATTTGCTCTTTTGTGCATCATCGTACATTCATCCCATAACAACAGCTTACAATGCTGCCACAATGTCTACACTTTTCTTTTAGGATTTAGTAAAGTATCTTTATAAAACCCTATTCGTTTTGCGACTTGTCTGTCCGTCTTCCCGTCTGTTCGTCACACCAAGTTTTCCCAAAAACGCAATAGCTGCAATCGTGAAAATAGTCGAAAGTGATGACCTCTTAAATGTTCAGGTATAAAGAAAGATAAGGGGTAACCCTTAAAAAAAATTTCATCAAAGGTGGCCAGTATGGACATCAAATAAAAGGCCTTGAAAATAACTTTTCAGAACAGGTCTTAAACTAAGGAGGTGCAAATATGAAAAATCGGTGCTCCACCCCCTTGCAATTGGTCACCTTTGATGCGGAAACCCTGAAAAAATCATGCAAGTAGCTATTTGTGTGCGAAAGGAGTACCTAAGAAGTCAACATACGATCAATGTCGTTGATAATAGTAGATTTCAGGAATTTTACGCTTTTGCATTAGATGGTACTATCTTTTCTGTTTTTTTTTATCTCAACAAAAATTATGTTAAGCTTTCAAAAACATTCCTTTACCATATCAAAAGTATCAAACTTGCAGCTTTCAGAATCTGTTCAAAGTAGGGATGCAACGTTTGTAAATACACTCACAGGCACAATTAACCGCCGGCTTACACTTTTTGTCACCCTGCTTGTTTGCCTTAAGTATAGCTTATCTTAGGCTTTGTTTTGTATCGAGTGGATTATTGGGAAGAAAAATAAACAGCTAGACTCTCGAGTTGGTTTTAAAATGTGATATTGTTTGAAATAATAAAAATGCCAATAGATGCGATTTGTACAGCTAGGCTTGTCACTTTAGCTGATGCTTGATACAGTCAACGTTGCATCGCCCTAATTCTCGGTGTACCTCGAACCAGGATACGGGATGCCATTCGACGGTATTGAAAGACTGGATCATATACCCGGAGGCCAGGTCAAGGCAGACATCGTTGCACTTCCACCCGAGACGACCGATTTATCGTCAGCGACGTGTTGAGAAATCGCTTTTGCACTAGTACTGAAGTTCGTGTGCTTCTCTTCGTGGCCAGAAATGTTAATGTTAGTGAATGTACGATTTGAAGAAGACTAAGTAAAAGTGATTTAAGGGCTTTTCGTGCAGCTCGCGCCCCACAACTTCTCCCACAGCACCGTAGAGCTAGACTTGGTTTTGCGTGATAATATTATGATTGGACTATGGAGCAGTGGAAGAACGCACTGTTTCCAGATGAAAGCAGAATAGCCTGATGTGGTCCAGATGGGCGTCGGCGTGTCTACAGATGTAAAAACGAGAGGTTTGATCCCTGCGCTATAGCCATCAGGGCAGATCAATAATGATTTAGAGAGGCATCTCTTATGAGGCCCCCACCGGTCTTGTCGTCTTTGATGCGGGCAGCGTGAATGCTCAGAGGTACGTGGAAGAAATTCTTCAATACCATGTCGCACCGTTTGCTCCATTTATTGGAGAACATTTTAGGCTAATGCATGGTTATGCGCGTAACCGTGTCGCTAGATCTGTGACACAATACCTTAATGAAGTCGGAATTCTAACTTTGTCATGGCCAGCGTGTAGTCCCAATCTTAATCCTATTGAACACATTTGGGACAACCTGAAAAGATGTGTTCGGGCAAGATTACCAGTGCCTATTGCCTTAGGAGAGCTCAAGACCGCAGTTATAGAGCAGTGGCACAATACCCCGCAGTTGGACATTCAGGATGTCATGGGTGGCCTTCCAAACAGGCTTCAAGAAGTCATTAGACGCCGAGGTAGTAACACTCATCATTAAATTTGAAGTCAGTGACAAAAAATAAACTTTTTCTTGAATTAAACAAAAATAATTAGTTGATAGAAATGTTGGAAAAATCCATTCAATTTTTTCATTTGTTTTGATGCATCGAAAGTTGCATTCAACATACCAATCATCAAATTTGTGTAAAATTTGATCGTTTTGGAAAACTATAAGAATTACAGGGTGGGCGATTAATTGTGTCTGTGAGTGTAGAAGCACATAGCCCTGCCTTCTCTGGAAACATAACTAAAACATGCGGTCAATATACCGCTGTTTCAATATTTTGGCGCCATCTCATTCGTCTTTACTTTGTTTTATTGCACTCAAATACATAGTTAAATAACTAAACAAATTATCTCGTATTTAACCGAAAAACCGCCACATTTGAAAAAATTTAACAGGGAATTTTAAGGAAAATGCACGAGAATACTTTCACTAATTTTCACTATTCTCTAAAGCCACTGAATAACGAAAAAATAGTCAAGGAATGAGAAAAATGTGTAGGAATGTGAAGAAAGTAAATGACATAAAAGTCCTTTAATTGGCGTATATGGCAATTTGGTTAATTCACTTTGCATAAGTAATTACCACCACTGACATTATGTGATATGAATTACAAATGTTGAAACGACATCCTGTCGTTTTGATGCTAGGGATATAAAATCTTCATGTGAGTTTCATGGAAAAAGAAAAACAATTTGTGAAGAGAATATTCAGAAGTATGTGGTGGAAACGGAGTATATTATTTTGTATTTACTGGGTTATTTATGCATTTTATTAGTTGAAGTATTGGATTTTGATAAAGTGGAGTCCTTTTAAGATTCGAACAAGGTAAACAGTATAATTTTAATGACCCATACGTCATGTTAAAAACACACACTTTTCAACATTTGTTTCTATAGAAAGTAAATATATCATTAGCAATTTTCAAAGTCTCTGGATAGGCAGATATCTTGGAAAAAATGAAAAATCCATTTCGAGCTCGGGAACACTAGATGTGGCCTGTTCTTCAATACCAAAGTAAAAGCAACGAAGGATAAAGTTAAATTGGATGTTGCTCAAGACTTCATCCTTGGCCCAGAACTATGGAGCATTTCGTATAACAGGCTACCAAGGCTTGAGCAAGCGAATGAAGAACATTTGATGGGCTATGTGGATGATCTTGCGGTTAAAAGCGTCAACTTAAACTTAGACTACGTACAATAATTCATCGCGTGACGATAAGTTGAAACTAGCAGTAAAGTCTGTACTTAGGCTAGCGATAGACTCAAAACTAAGATTCTCCGAGCGAATTACAGACAACACTCGAGCGAGGCTATTTGCTTTCAACCAGCATACAGCTAACTTCGTTAGATCACCTCAACAAAAAGGTGCCTCTTGATAAACGCCGTTCTGTCTGTTCTTCAAAATGAATCAGGGGTACGACACAATGATTTCAGCAAAGAGCTACATCAAAATGGCTACCACAGGTGCAGCAACACCATAACGACGTCGTGTGAAAGGTGTTTGTAATTGCAGAGTAGTAACGGCAGCAAGGGGTTTCAACGAGGCTTTGTACAGAGTAATACGTCAAACGGTTCCAGGCTAACGGCTAACATAGATTTTCAAGTTTACAGGGGAAGTGTTTAGTGAGTCGTCCAGATAAGCATTCTAGGAGCCTCACACTTAGAGTGTAAACAGCCTTCACCTCCTTACCACAAAAAAAAAATTGAGAGGATTTTGATCACAAGTAGAGATGACGCTCACTAAGCGGTTGATAAGAGAAGAAGGTGAGCCACGCAGCTCACTTGATTGCTAAGACTATGGCAAAATACGGTAGATAATAGGATTTTCTTCTATACCTGTTCCAACTGCAGAGCGGGTATGGATGTTTTTGGTATCACCTGTACAAAATTGGAAAGTCATTCTTTGTCGATTGCGTGCTTTGCGTATTGGGTTAAAATGTGCCAAATAAAATTTTGCCTACAAGAGATAGAAAAGGTAGTACAGCGAATTGGAGAAGATCTTTCTAGACAGCGGAATGATGTTCAGTTCAAAAATATAACAATAAGACATCTTTGTGTTAGGAATGGAGAGATTCATTCTCTAGTAATTCGTCTCACTTTCATCCTTCCCGCTGGAAAGCGAATGCTCAATTGATGGCACCTTGAGATGCAGAAAAGGGAGATCTAACCCAAAAAATGCCTAAACAGTTGCAAATACAGGGGATGTATCTAATGGTCAGTCTAGAAGCCTTGTGCGCCTGAAAGTCTCACACTCAGGCATAAGTAGACTTCACCTCATTACTACAAAGAAGGAGCTTAATATGAAAAACACGGCAGTACGGCTTTATAGCATATCGAGGAAGTGGAAGCAAAGTCTAGCGCGCAGCAGCATAAAGCAGATCTACCTAACGGGCTTTCGTGCTAATCACTCTCAACTTTAGAAATGCTTTTAATTTCACTAGGTGGGCATATATTCTGGAAGAACTGGAAAATCGTTTCAAAGTACTAAAATATCTGAGGCAGACTTGTGGGAATCATCTAAAGGACCATAGTTTGTTTATGATACAAAGAAAGATTAGTGGAGGATAGAAATTACATCGGATGTCGCTCAGGGCTCAACAATCGGCCCTGAACTGCAGAAAGGCTCGTCCGACGGGCTTCTGAGGCTAGAGCTGCCAAATGAGTCACGCTTGATTGGCTGTGTGCAAAATGTTGCAGCGCTCATTCCTTGACGCACGGTCGAACATGCGTAATTCAAACTAGGCATGCCAATGTGCCAAGTGCAGGAATAGATGATTGTTCGCGGAGTCAATCTTGCCCTGCAAAACACCAAAGTGGTCGTCTTGACAAAGAAAAAAGTCCTCAAAGTGAGTTTTATTAGTATCAGAGTTCATCTATTGAATTCAAACCAACAGAGAAATACGTGCCCATACTGAAAGAGTCAAAGATGACTTTTTCGGAGTAAATTTGTACACTTTTACACATATACCTTCGAATCGTCCCCACTTTTAAACTTTTTATTGAATTCTTGAGGGAAAACTGCAATCACATGGGCAAGAACCAAACCCAAAATTTATTGACATATGACATAACGTATAGCCTAGGCACTTTGAGTAAAACAATTATGTAGGTATTTTAATTGAAGCGTTTCAAGCGCTCTACCAAATAAAACATTTGAGGCATTTTAAATAAAGCACCTAGATATTTTAATTAAACATTTATTCTAATCTTTTTTTTACTTATTTTATTGTAGGACTAAAGCCCTTTTTGGGCCTTCGCTTAGAGATAGTAAGAGTTTCTCTTATTATCTTGATTAAATGTGTCGGCACTCCGCACGGCGATATGGTCAGGATCACGCTTTGGCCGTGTGTCTGTTCACCCAGCTGCAATATGCTTTGATTGATCCTAATAAAACACTTTTGTCGTTTTGAATAAAACACTGAGGCATCTTAATTAACACGTTTAAAGAGTTTTTCTTAATATGGAATTTCATTGAGTTAAAAAAAAATTTAGTCTGGACAACCGTTAAACTGACAAATAAAATCATTTTTAACAAAATCGGATTTTTGCCCCAGTTCTCATTATTTTTGGTTTTTAGATACTCAACCGCGAAGGAAGAGGACAACATTTATTGTGCCTCTTTTTTACCTGAACATTATTTTCTACTGAAAATCTCCTATTATCCCGTGAAAAAATTAAGGGACTAAATGCCTCTGAAAATTTTTCGACTCCACTGCTATCCAAATTCTATTGTTCCTGAGACAATCCACGTTAACATACAAACAGATGCACGATCAGATAGAGAGGGCAAGTAATGCTTTTAAAAGGGTATTGTAAAACAGTTTTTTTGCGAAATCCCAAGAGAAGGCAAAGCGCCTTAATACTACATGGACTAATAAATCTCAGAATTTTGAATAAAAGCAAACGTTTTTTTGGGCAGAGTTATATTTACTACACAACATAGCTGCGCTCAAAGACGATGCACTTGGTACAATGATTGCCAGTCTTTCGATGCTCTTTCTGTAGTAAAAAACGTCCAAAACTTCTAAATACACCTCACTCAATCTGAATCTCATTTCCACTTGAGGTTTGGGAAAAATTGATCACGTCCAGCAAACATCTGCTTTCAGCTTCTATCATGGCTTCGCATCAAGTCCTCAGTCTTCTGGCTTGACGTCTACCTTTTGCTGTAAGCTCTCCAACCTGCGACATTAAATGTCAAAAGTGTAATGAACCCGAATTAATACGAGCCAAATTTATGGAGTGTGATGGATATTGTGCGAAGTCTTTCTACCTTAAATGCCCAGGCATCTCTGCATCCTTTTAAGACATCTGGGTGAAATTCGATTCAAACATTTTCTTTCGATGCGGTGACTGTCGCAAGGTGACAATCTCAGATACGCTCAGAGTATCAAAAGAGCAGTCAAAAATTTTACAGGAAATTCGAAGTATGTACTCCTTCCATCAACGATAGGGAAGGCCCAGTGAACAATCCTTCTGCACTATCGCCAACATTATACTCTACTTCAGCTGCCAAGAGCGCTGATGTGTGTACTGCGGTTGATCTCAGCAAGGAAGCCATTCCAAAGAATCCTCAACAGCAACTGTCATCTGGTTCTCAAAAGCAACATCATCATGTACAACAACTAGAGCAACAAGCATAACCGAAACATCTGCAATTGACGTCTAATCAGCAGCAACCTGAACTTCTGCAGCCTGCTTCCATAACACCGCAACGTTTAGTTGGTATCGGGACTAACCCAAAGTCTTTATGCCCGCCTGAGACATCTGTTACAAGATTTGTAGCTCAACGTAATCCTGATACCGAATTGATGATAAAAAATGTAGGCGCAGCAGGATCCACATCTGCCAGCTGGGGGCCCTCACCTGTGGGCGATATGACGGCAAACATTACTGTGATGAAACCTGGCGCCCTACTTTGTACTATATCCCCCCGCTACAAATATTTCTTTCGAGATTAGAATATGACATACCAGTTGAAGACATCATCGCTCAAATAAAGTACAAACTGAACTCTACTCTTGAGTTGCTCCTGTGTACCTAGCTTACGCCTGATAGAAAGACAAACAGATTGATTACGTCTTTCAAAATTACTGTTCCAGCTAACCTAAGTGTACGCTGCCTAGCGTATTCGTCAAAAAGTTCTCTCCGACTTGTAAGCGGAACTTACTTGTGTCCTTTCGCGCCAATAGCAACATCTCTTAGGCCTCGCGATTCATTCTTAATTTGCTATTACCAAAATGTCCGTGGCCTGAGGGCTAAGACTACTGAACTTCGCATATCTTCCATCCTTTTTCCGTATAATATAATCTGTCAAACGGTAACATGGCTGACAGATGACATTAGTAATAGTGAGTTACCCCTGAACCATTTAATCTTCCGCAGAGATAAACACCGTGATGCTACTATTGAGTCTAATAGTGGAGGCATTCTAGTGGGTATATGTTTCCCTTACTAACAAATCCTGGGATTATTTCACTCCATCTACACCCGTTGAGTGTATAATTGTGCTAGTCACTCTATCTGGCTCTCTTTCCTTCCTCGTATCATCTGTGCATATCCCTTATAACAGTCCTGCTATATTTACGAACGTTTCTTTGCAGAATTTTCGAGCTACATTAATGCTCGTTTCTCATCTACCCCTATATTGGTCTGTGGTGACTTCAATTTGCCCTCTATTGTATGGAATGATATGTATGTCTCCACAGTTTATAACGGTCGCGTGTCTTTTGCTCTTCTTTCTTTTATTTCCTTCTGTTCTTGCACCCAATACAACACTTTTCCTAATGCCAATAACAAATTCACCTCCCTACGCCAAAAAAAAAACAAATTGCTTGATCTTGTTCTTTCCAACTTGTCACCTTCTTCTCTGTCTAATCGGTGGTACTCTCATCCTTTGTCAAACCTTCTCCCCACCATCCACCGCTCTCTATTGAGCTTGCTATCACATCTTCTTGGTCTTTGAAGAATGCCTCACCTTCCCGCTTTACATTTTTAAAAGCCGATTTTTCGAGCTTGGAAGCTAGCCTTAATGCCGTGAATTGGTATTCCTTCCTCAGCAATCTCCACACTGAAGATTGTGTTGATAAGCTCAATATGTGTCTTTCATCCTTAATCTTGCAATTCACTCCTGTGTTTCCAGCAAGAACACCTAAAAATGCTCCTTGATTTAGTTAAGATGTTGCCGTTGCAATTAAAGCTAAATATGCTACCCGCATAAAATTCTTATCCAGTGGTCTTCCATTTGACCTCGGTAAATTCAAAGAGCGTTGTACCGCGGCTAAGAAAATGACCACCTCTGCGCTTCATGCATATGATAACCACATTGAAACTACGTTAATGTCGAATCAAACTCGTGCATTCTGGTCGTACGTAAAATCTTTAAGGGCCTCTCATCATGCTCCTGATGATTTTAGTCTAGATGGCGTGACATCGTCTACTCTTCAAGAATCTTGTGAACCCCTCGCTTCTTATTTTTCTTCCTTTTTCGGCAGGGCTAAGCATTCCCCTTCGTTCGACCAATCTTTTTGCTCTTTTTCCTCTACTTCTTTTTGTACAAACACCTTGCAGGTTGAGCTACTCTTAAATAATCTTGACAACAGTACCAGTGTGGGCCCTGATGGCATTCCAAATTTTCTAGCGAAATCTTTATCTTCCTCACTTTGTATTACCCTTTCAATTATTTTTAATTTGAGTTTATTCTGTGGGGTTTTCCCCTCCCAATTAAAAATAGCCCACATTTATCCTATCTTCTTCCTTGTTTGTTTTAAATTATTGAAAAGATAGTTTTAGATGTACTCCATCCGCTTGTCCTCCAATCTTTAGCAGATCAACAGCATAGTTTTGTCAGAGGCAGATCTACCTTCACAAATTTACTATCTTTTACCCATCATATTGCAGCAACAAGTGGACGTTATATGTACGGATTTCTCCAAAGCCGTTGATTAAATAGATTACTCTCTCCTATTTGAGAAATTTTCAGGGTTCCATGTCCCTATTCGCCTCTATTCCTGGCGTCCCTCCTATGTCCTGAATCGTCAATGTGTAGTCACTTTTAACTCTTGCTTTTTGCTCCCGAGCTAGACTTTCACCCCAGAGTTCCGCAAGGTTTAATACTTTTCCCCATACAATTTTTAGTTTTTTTCAATGATCTACCTTCTGTTATTACATCCCTCTGTCTCCTTTATGCTGATAACATCAAGATTTTTCGAGTTATTGATTCTCTTTTAGACGCGGGTACCGATTTTTAGCCACTGAACTGGTTTTATTTTATGATCCGCTTCGTCATTTCAACATATCACCTCCTGTATGTGTCTTTAGTTCTCATTAGTACGTAGTAATTCGGAGTACTGCTCCCAAATTTGGAGTTCATACCACAGAAAGCACATCGATGCTCTTGAGTCAGTTCAACGCAGATTCACACGGTCTCTATTCTTCAAATTCAACCTTCCTTACTCCCCTTATGATGACCGACTACATTTTTTGAACCTTCCTACCCTCGAGTCCAGACGATCTTTCATTGACGAATGTCTTTTGTTGAAGCTTCATCATAGTCTTCTGCCTCAAAATGTATGCAGGCAAACTAATACATTCAACGCTGCTTGCCCCAATACATCCTTACTTCAATTTCAGGTTCCATATGCTCGTACTAACGCCTTCTTCCACTCTCCCTGACTAGGCTTACCTCGTATGCACAACCAGCGAAGTCTTGGTCTTCTACCACAGTCTCTTGGCGTATTCAAAACTTCAACCAAAAATCAAATTTATAAATACTCGCATAAGTCTTAATTTTTGATATCGTATTCCTCTTTCCTTTTTCTTTAATTTCTTCCATATTTTGAACTCGTATATTTGTATTCATCTATTAATTGACTTGTAATTCGACTACTACTCTTTAAATATAAGCCCTCCAATATTTTTTTGCAAAGCCGGTTTTCTTCCATTCTTTAAACATGACCCACTTATTGAGAATTACGTAACTTTACACAAGCGAATATAGGTGGATCGTCGAATAATTCATACAAATCATCGTTGGAACGTGGTCTCAACTCTGTTTCTTGTTTCAATGGGCCAATGATTTTCCGGAGCTCTTTGGGTTCAAATATGTCCACTGCCTTTTTGAATCCGTTCGTCAGGATCCATGTTTCACTTCCATATAGCAGCATAGGTTTGACTAGGAATTTGTAAATATGAAGCTCATTTTGCCTGTGCACCGCTCTAGACCTAAAAATGGGAAGAACGGAGTAATAGGCTTTATTTGCATCATTATTGCGGCGTCCGATCGCATTTTTTGCATCTCTTGTATTCAAGTTGGCTCCAAGATAAACGAAGCTATCCAAAATTTTAAGGCTATAGTCTTCTACGGTCAGGTTTTGTCGGACTGGAGTGTTCTTTCTCGTTTGAGTCTTGAATTTCGTTTATGTTAGTTTGATGACCTGGTTGGTTAATTCGGCTCGCTTTAGATTCTAGGTTTAGAAATGTCCCTTTGGCATGTGAGATTGAACATGCTATGCAAGTAATCGATACAGATTATTCGCTGCGCATCCCCAAAAACAGTGGCCATCACCTTTCTGGCTGAGCGTTGGGCTTTTGGCAACTTTGGTCAACCTTTGTTGCTTTTCAGCCACTCTGTAGACTGATTCTTGGATCCAGTTGTATGGTAATGGCACGTTACATTTATTGTCAAAAAACGTCGAAAAAGTCTGCTCAACTCCGCTGCGGCTGTTGAATCATCAACGTGCTGCTGCTTTTGGTTAACGGTCAGTAAACGTGGCACCCATCACGCCTATATCATGCATATTATATCCCGCCCATTCCCTTTCGTATCCTACAGCTACCTCCTAAATTTTCATTTAACGGTTACTCAAAACGATTTGGTTTACGATTTCCGCATTCGCAGCCTCTTTGGGCCTTCCAGAGGAAAGCGCATCTTTGGTGCTAGTATGACCCATATTAAATTCAGTGAGCTGCCGGTAAACTATTGTCCTCAAAGAAATAGATATGGATGAACATTTTGTGCTCTATTGCAATGATTGTACGGAAGTTTATCCTATCTAAAAACAATGTTTGATCAGGATATACGATATTCCTTTTTTCCGCATTCTTTTTGCGAAAGTAGCGTCATTTTAACGACTGTAGCTTGTAAATCAATAGATAAAATGTCATGATATTTCATCTACAAAATGGTGACGCATGAGCTACTCAAAATGAGTCATGTTCATTTTTCAGTGTCGCCGCCTATTGAAAAATTTCAGGACTTATCAGCCCGTGTAGTGTCAATACCGAATTTTATGGATATTGACTCTTTTGAAATAAGTTTAAGTAAGAACAGTCAGCAGGAGGGTACTCCTACCAGAAGGACTGTGTAATTATTCTAGATTTTAATAGAAGTTTCTGATTACATAAAGCGATGACGACATCCCACACATAATTAAGAAATAGTTTAAATATACCCAAAAGATCAAAAATTGCTTTCAAAATAACAAAACAGCTTCAGTAATTTTTCAGAATGTTGAGTGTGTTAAACATTTATATTAGGCCCTTTTTCTGAAATTTTCATGAAAGTCCTATGAAAATTATAGGGCGTACACTAGTTTGAAACATACATATATCTACCATCGGCACATGTTGTTGTGATTCTATGAAAACTTAAAAAACAAGTTAGGTATACAGACCCACGAAGGAGTTTGTACCCAAATTCTCCGAAATACAGTCACTAGCAACGAATAAAGTCAATCCATTGTTTCTCTAATTTCAACAGTCGCCATTTTGTTGCAAAGTAACGAAATTCACTCAAATTGTGAATTCCCAAGAATGTTTATGTTATTGATCTTATTTGAAAATTTTAAGAAGAGTCTGTAAAATATCAAAATCATGTGTTATTGTTGTAATTGGAAAATTTTCAAATGGCTATAACTTCCGTGTATACTCGTATTATTCGGTTTTCATCAAACTTACAAAGTATGAAGACCTTATGTAAGACTAATTAAATATTAAATTTTGTTACGTTTAAGGGAACCAATACGATTTTATTAGAGAAAATGTGAAATTCATACTATTATTAATAAAGTTGAGCGAATTTTGACTTTTAATTAATTTTATAATTACGAGCATAATTCGTGTATTTCCCATCCCTGTGCGCCCCTCAAAGCAAAAAATAACAGTTTAAGACCTGTTTTGAAAAGCTCTCATCAATTCCTTTTATTTGATACCCATATTGGCTACCTTTGATGAATTTTTGTTGTTGGGGCCACTCCCCTATACGGGGAGTTCCCCCTTAAATGCCTTATACAATTTTTGGGTGGTTGAACTTTGAAGAGGGCACGACTTAACACTACACACAAATTTGATGTTTCTAGCTAAAGTGGTTTGTGAGAACAATTGCCGTGGCACACGGACGTACGGACCAATAGGTCACGATTTTAGTAGGGGTTTGTAAAATTATTTTACTAAACCCTAAAAAGAAAACTGACTTCGAAACACCCTGAAAAGGATGAAATAAAATTGTTGGGATCTGCCCAAATCAGTTGTTGTATGTTCTTGTACAGGGTGCGGCAGCATAACTTCCTTTTTTCAAAATTCAACAAAACAAATTTTCAGCGCTTCAACGGTAAATGCACGCTCCGCACTGTTCCAACGCATGATAGCGACTACCCAAGGGATGAGCAAAATTTTAAAATCACCTCTCTCGAATGAGACTACTAGCGCCGCGCTATAACAGTTAGCACTTTAAGGGCGGGCATTTCAAAAAAGGAAGTTATGCTGCCGCACCCTGTAATTAATTGATGGTTGGCAACTAACCACTGTTTGAAAACGGGGGAAACTGATTTGGCACCGATTCCGAAAATTTTATTTTATCCTTTTTAAGGTGTTTTGTTGTCAGTTTTTTGTATAAATTCAGAATGATATTTTTTTAGGAAAAGTATATGGATCATTATTGCAGCCAAATACAGAGCGAATTTTAATTGCGAGGGTAGAATCAGCATTGATCTGTAAGAAAAGTCCAAACCGTTAACTGCAGCCTCAATTTTCTTGCAAAATGTTACTTAAGGACTGTTTTAAGTATTCTTTGATGTTGTTAAAATTCTCATTGACCTTTTGTTGAGGGTGAATTATTGCTACCGGAGCTCATAACGATCAATTTATTCTGCTTGTCCTGTAGCAACTATATCAGTTTTTCAAAAGCATCAATATGAGAACTGTTCGGAGCTGCATCGATTTGTTGTGGGAAAATAAATTATATAATGAAGTTCAAATTGGTATAAAATGTCTATTTATTTCAGATTTATTAATCGCTTAAATTTTCCTAAGAAGTCAATAACATACAATTCACACATAAGAACTATCGAAATAAACTACATTCGCAAGATCATGAAAAAATGTTTGTTATCAATTTCTTCATTCCATCTAATAGACTGAATACAATCTAATAACAAAATGGCATCCAAAGAATAAATACAGTAATATTGAATGAAAAATAATTAAATGACGATAATTGTAGGTTGAATTAGTAGTAAATCTCTTTGTTTGATCTTAAATGCTAAGTAAGAAGAGCGGAAAGGACCAGCTCGAGATTATTATGATTGCTTACCATTCTTAAATTTGGTGAATGGAAATATAAGTCAGTTCTAGCATGTGGGATAACGAAATAAGTATTCATCCGAGATGAATTCGATGTTTGTCGGAAACGCAGCTTAGAAAAGACATTTGACGGGACTTAATGGTAGCAGAGTTTATACAAAAAACATTGATCTAAATAAGTTCAACGGGATATAAGAGATGGAAGAGACAGAAAGGATAAACGAATTTCATAGAAAAGAAAAGAAAACGCGTAAACTTTCTTTGAACAGTTTCTAAAGAAGAGACGAGGTAGGAATATCGGGGGCACCAGATAACAGAACCGTATTCCAGTATAGGGCGAACAAGACAAACAAACAGGCGGAAAGAAGAAGAGATGCTATTAAATTCATGTACATGTCCAAGAATAAGCCCGAAAATTTTAGACCTCTTAGTAATTACATTTTGAATATGTGCATCAAATTTGAATTGGATCAAAAGTTACTCCAAGGTCTTTATGACTGAACACTTCAGAGAGCAAAGTATAGTTTAATATATAATCAAAATTAAAAGGAGATTCCTTGAGAGAAAAGTTATTTTATTACATTTAGTTACGTTCAGACATAGTTTGAAGTACACCGTTTACCTAGAGCATTCAGATCAGTTTGAAGGAGCTGACATAAACTAAATGGGATTTGACTGCTCGAAATACTTTGAAATCATCAGCATACAAGAGGCAAGAGGAATTAGTTACAAAGGGGAGATCATTTATGAACAACAGAAAGAGAAGAGACCCAAGAATTGAACTTTGTGAAACACCAGATGAAGGATAAAAAGGACTAGTACCAGAGAAACTTACTTGACAGGGGGACACGATAGATATGATGACATCCAAGATAGAAGTGCACCCGGGATACTAACAGCTTCAAGTTTACGGCAAAGAAGAAGATGATTCACAGTATCAAAGACCTTGGAAAAATCTGTGAAGATCACATCAACTTGATAGGATGACATCCAAGATTGAACTGCACCTGAGATGCCAATAGCTTCAAGTTTACAACAAAGAAGAAGATAATTCACAGTGTCAAAGGCCTTGGTGAAATCTGTGAAGATCACATCAACTTGCAGTTGGTTATCCAAAGCTCTTGCGGTACTATTTGTAAATTTCTATTAGGTATTAGGTAAGACATCAGGATGCACAGCTGCAACGGGAGGGGAAAAGTCAAAGAGAAAAATTGAGCGAATGAGTCAACAATTCTCTTGAGGCGAAAAAACTTCTACACCATTCCAACGGACTTTACTAGAACTAGAAGGAGAGGATCTCAGTGACCTAATATAAGATCAAAAAGTTTTTGTATTATTGGCCACAAGAGAACTATGCATACTACTGAAATAAGTCTACAGAGCATATTTGATCTCTTTCTTGGCAATACCACACAGCCGACTAAAATTAGATCTAGCGTCAATAGCGCCGACTGTTTTGAAGATATGATGTTCCTTATCTTTTGCTTGTAGAGCGCTAAGCCCTCGCCTTGTAAGCCAAGGTTTTTGATTTACTTTACGGAACGTCTGAAGAGGCGTAAAACAGCAAATAAGGTTATAAACATAAATGTGAAATTTATCTAAAGCAGACTCACAATTTAGGCGTCTAAAGAAATCTAGCCAGTTAACTAAAAGTAGTTCTGTATTAATATCTTCAGACTTACCTTAAAAGTTAAAGGTTTATTATATTTAATTTTATACACTATAAAATCTATAGATAAAGGAGGATGATGTCAACTAGGAGGAACATACGGATTTAAGGCTTGAGATACAGATAAGCAGCTAACTGGAACATTTTGAAGAACAAAGCCAAGGAGACGACCATTAGGATTGCGGTTATGATTAAATTGAGAAAAGGAGCAATGAGATAGGAAAGATAACAGGGTTATAGAAAACCGATTAACTGACGGAATACAAGTATAAGGAGCAGGATAATTCTTCCAATCTATAGATGAGAAGTTAAAATCTGCGTAAACCAATATTTTGGCGTGAGGGTGTCGCCAAACTAGATAAGAGGATAGATAATCAAAAAACGTCTCATAAACAGTGGATTACAGGGGACATAAATAAACAAAATTAAGAGCTCTGTACTATGAGGGAGAGAAAATTTGAAAATTACGCATTCTAAAGTATAGTAAAAACAGAAATTAGAACAAACAGAACCAGGTAGAGTTTTAGTAACTATAACCAAAACCCCACCACCATCAGCCATATTAGTAGCAATTATGTCGCGGTCACATCTAAATACAATATTTTCAGGAAGCAAATAAAAGAATCTTTTCGAAGTTGGTGAGAGATAAAGAGTTCCTCAAGCTTGGTCCTTAAATATATAAAGATAAAGATAAAGAAGTAAAGTTGAACAGTATTAAGGTTTGAAAGAGATTTATTGAGGTTTAAAGAGGATACAGTGCGATAAACATTATGATTATAAGAATATTCATTAAGATTGCATGTGAATAAAGCTTTGGGATTTCGTTTATTGACCGACGAAAATTTCTTTGCATCATTGCATACAACTTAACAAGTACACCAGCAGGCCAGGACAATATCAGTGTTTGTAGACATCACCAATTTAAATAAGGCAACTGCTTTGCCTGTTAAATTTTCCTTTGTCAACTTAAAAAAACAATAACGGATATTGAAAGCTTTTTGGTAATATGAAGCTTTAAGTCTTCTGCTGAAGTTTCGTACGCAATCTAGAGATGAAGATATGATTCAAATTATCGAATACGAATGACAGGACAATCGTGATCTATTGAACCCACTTCACCACCAAGTTGCTCCTAATGACCATTGATTGACCAGGCTCCACTGTTTCTATATAATTGCAGCAACTCAGCTGTAGAACGAACGCTGGCTGTAACTGCATATATTGTTAAGCAGTTAGTGAGGTATCAGGCATATTTAAATTGTCAGCTTCCGAAATCGATGGTTGTTGGTTAATCGATAGCGGCTTCAACAACGACTTACCCCTAGTAACCATTGAGAGTCTAGGTTCAATTATTTCTGCAGAACAGTGCAATATCGCTGCAATACGACCGCTGGTTGATACTGCATGTCATCTTAAGCATTCACGTTTAAGCTTTCGCTGATGGATCATCCGATGATTTTACTTACGGTTTTTTGTCGGTATTGATAGAGCTGGATCTTTTCGATTGATCGATGATACTTGGGAGCTGCTGCACAAGGATACTTGGGACCAGCTGGGGAAATGATGAGCACCGTAACCACTACACCAAATGGACTATCCCTGATTGGACAGCCATAAAATGTTCATATAATTGAAAGCTCCTGTTGGCACCATCAGCCGGAAAGGCAAATTTTACCTAGGCACTATTCGTTTCAAAAAGAAAACAATAATTTGATTTGCTGCCACTTTGAAAATATAATATTGTTTAAGAAAAACATTCTGTTGCCTAAATACTTCCAATGTAACCAATCTCAGAAATTTCCACGAAAATATTTTCAATATGTTGCTAAAATTACGAATTTTGCTTACTTGCTGATCTTTACCTAGGCACTATTCGTTTCAAAAAGAAAACAATAATTTGATTTGCTGCCACTTTGAAAATATAATACTGTTTAAGAAAAACTTTCTGTTGCCTAAATACTTCCAATGTAACCAATCTCAGAAATTTCCACGAAAATATTTTCAATATGTTGCTAAAATTACGAATTTTGCTTACTTGCTGATTTTTAGTGGACGCGATTTTGAATTTAAGCGTTTGATTTTAGATTATTTTGAAATATATCTCCATTAGAGTCTCAACAATGACTGTGCCAAATCACGTTCAAATTGGGGTTTTACTCTGGATAGAATAAAGTTTATTGAAAATGGCAGCTAAAAATATTATGTTTTAAATTTTTTGACTGTTTTTTATTTATCTTCTAATTTTCATAATTTTTTTGCATGATGAAATTAATCTAATTAATCTATAGTTTCAACTTTCATTAAAATCAATTGGGAAACATGGTCGCTAAAGGCCCACGAAAATCTGAAAAAGCACATATTTGAATCGCCGCCATATCCGGTCGATAATATATTTGTCAATTGTGTTTAGTTTTAAGTCTTTGTGAATGTCAATGTTCCTAATGTATCGGGCTTCTGTAGATTCGCCAAAGGGCTTTGTTTTGCAGGGTTCGAAGTGTTTTTTTGCTAGCTTTCGAGGTATGACAGAAGACTATACAGCCAGAGCGAAAAGAGGCTCTTATAATTTGTTTTATACAATATACTCGTATGAGGAGTTTATTTTTAACGCTTAGTTTTCCTGACCTTAAGATGGGGTACAGGGCGGGTAGGATATCTAAAGAATGTTGTCTCTTGTCACGTATATGGTGAGTCCATGTAAGTCTATTTTCAGATTTTAATTCTTGGTGTTTGCTGTGCTGTTCCGTGGTATTGAGTTTGAGTTTATTTGTAGTTCAGGAGGTTGCTGTCATGGTCATCTTGTAGTGAAGATGTCTTGTGTATTGTCAGCGTTAATTTTTATCTTCCACGTTTGAAAATACCCCAAGAGAATTTCAATGGATTGTTGCAAACTTGAAGATACGGCCTCTGCTCCTTGCGAGGTGCAATTGTATAAGTGTCATCAACATATAGGGAAATTTTAACGCTGTTGAGCAGACATGGAAGGTTCGCAGTGAATAGGGTGTACAGTAATGGGGAGAGTGGTGATCCTTGTGGAACTTAAATTGGTCGCATGTTGTTTGTCACTAATTTTAATGCAAAAATATCTGCCCTGTAAGAAACAGTTGATCGTTTTTATCAAAGGTAGTGGAATGGAAAGCTCATTCTTTTTAAAATTAGCCCTGCATGCCAGACTTTGTCAAATGCTTTTGCTATGTCAAAAATTACTAGGCCTGTTGACTTTCTGCGACTCAACACTATTCTGATATGTTGGACCACCCTTACTAGCTGGAGTTCAGAGGAGTGTCTAGCTCGAAAGTCATATTGTTCTTCGGGAATAGTTTCCTTGTCTTCAATGTATTCACTCAACTGAGTTAAAAATGTCTTTTCTGTGAGTTTATAGAGAGAAGACAGAAGATTTATTGGCCACCAATTTTGCGGGAAAGTAAGGTGTCTATTTGGTTTCGGGATGACGATGATAGTTGCCGTTTTCTACGATTTGGGGTATTTGCAGAGGTGGATGATTGTGTTGATGATGTCCGTCAGCGCTTCTAAGATGTCGTTTGGTAGCCATTTTAGCATGGTATTCATTAAAGAATCAAAGCCTGAGGCTGCCTGCTTGTTTAACGTGCTCATCATATTTTGTGATGCAGGTAAGCTTAGTGGACGGATCTCGTTCGTATTTGTTGTCTGGGAAGCTAGCTAGCTAGGGGAATCATTTTCGTCCCCAGGTCCTTGACTCTCCTCAAGGGAACTGTTTTCACGGAATTGCAATTGAAAAACGGTTGAAAAGACTTCGGCTTTTTCTGTGCTGGCGTATTTAATACCATTTGGCCCATGAATGGGATAGATATTTATTTTTTTTTACAACATGAAACATTTTGAGACATGTCAGAAGTTATTTTAACCAGATTCACAGCTCTGCAAAAGTCCTTACCATTTGGCGTTGCGAAACTCGTGAATCTGATCAAATATTTTATTGGTTGAAAAGATGGCTTTGGTTTTTAACCTAGGATCACCCGTATTTCAAGCTCGTCTCCGTAGTTGATTCTTCCTCCATATAAGGAGCCTAGTATCTCGAGGGAGTTAATAAGGAGTGTATTCCTCACCAGAGTTTGGACTGTATTATTTTTTGTTAGTAAATAGGATTTTGCTGGTAAGTTTTTCAAACTTGGAAGAGGCTTTCTGAGGCCAGAATATTCCTGAAAACTTGTCAATTTGTACTCTTCTTCACTTTTAGAGGTTAATCGATGAAGATTTCCTCTATTAAGAAGTGCACCGGTTTGTGGTTGGAAGAGAGCTCATCGAGTACAGTTGTTCGGATACCATGGTGAAAGTACCGTGAGATTCCAAAGTCTAGGATACTACCAAAGGCTCGGCCATAGTGCGATAGTTCACTTGGCATGTGGTCTATTGTCAACGGCTGTGATGAATCTGGTCTCAGCACGTACTCGATTGCTTCTCACAGTACTCCAAGAATTATGATAGGCGTTAAAATCGCCTACCACCAGGAATGGGCCTTTCGGCTCAAGGAGGGAGTTTAAATTTTGATAGAAAGTCTCACTTCAAAGATGGTTGCACAGTGACATAACTACAAATTCAAACGAGTTCATTGTTAAGGTTTTGTACAAAAATACTATACCCTATTGCAGTCACGACCTGTGTCTGTCTGTCCGTCCGTCCGTCAGTCCGTATCTCACAGCACTTTTTCTCCGAAACTATAGGAGTACAGCAATGTAACTTTGTGGGAAGGTCAGAAGTGGTGACTTCTTGAAAGTGTTGGGGTGTAAAATTTTTTCAAAGGGACTTAAGGGAGTCTCCCCATATAGGGAGGTGACCCTTTAAAAAAAGTTTTTCACCATTTTTAGTCGAGTAGGGTATCATTGGAAAGGTCTTAATGAGATCTTTACAAAACATGTAATGTGACGCCTACGCCCGGGAATCGAAGTGATTCCGATCCCGAACCCTTGCACCCGGCCAGATGGGTATGACCTCGAAATGCAAGCGGACTTCATCCTTCGTGCGGATATCGTTGCGCAGAAAATATTTTTTTTTTCTCTCCAAATATTTAGATCTGTGGATTTAAATATTTGAAACATAATATTAATCAAAACCCCGACACATTTCGAGGCATATTCATCTGGGAATGCCCCCTCCACCGTGGCCATCGAAACACTATGCCACTGGCGACAAATGGAAATGCACATTGCCGCCATGTGGCGTTCCATTCCGCACATCTGTTTTGTCGGCGGTTGTCGGATTGACAGTCCGACAGAAGGAGGAAAAAGGAAAAAAAAAGATGGCGACAAGGCGAACAGTGCGTGCATGTTGAGTTTGTTTCGGGGTTTATACATGTGGAAATTCAGTGGAGATAATTGTGAAGTGACCGTGAATACCGCTGAATTCGAAATAAAGGACGGGCGGATAGAAGCCAGACACACGAGGAAGGTACATTTCACCGGCAGAAAAGGCACAACGGTCGTGGCTGACGAATCCAAGCTTTCAACGGGAAAGTTACCCCCTGTATCCACTTCCAAGCCGATGACTGCATCAAGCGGAGAATTGCTGGAAAACTCGACGACTGTGGAAGCAAATGCACCTAGTTTACCGTTGTATGAGGCTGTTGAAGATCCAATTGAAGATATAATATGGAATTCTATTAATTGTGATGCGAATATTGAAGGTGGAGTGTTTTCGTTAAAAAATGATGACACAAACCGATATTGTGATGCAGAGAATACACATATTGCTGAAACTTCACAGCAACCAATCGAATTACTGCCCCCATCATATGAAGATAGATTGGAAAGCAGTAGCGTTAATCCAATGGTAAACTTAAGTAACTCGACTTTAGATGTAACTGTTCATCACATCAACTATCAAATAGCTTCAACAGAACAATCCCAAAGAGAATTCAAAGAGCCTGGTCAGAATGAAAGCTATCGTCACAACTGTGAACTAGTTAGTAAGACTGATGACCATATTCGTGAGCCAAATGCTACTGATACAGAACTTATCGAATCATTCGCTTATCTTAGTAATATAACTAATAACATTAACAATAGTAGTGATACAGTTAAGGACAATCAATTGTTGCCGATTGTGATGACTCCTAATTTAAACGAAGACGAGGGCAGCAATTCGCGTGGATATTCTTGTAACAGCGGCGAGAGTATTGACCACTATCGTAACCAAGACGTTGACGAAGAGTATGTGATTAATTTAGTCAGTATTACAATATTGCAATACGGTAGCGATTCGTTGGCACTTAAACCTTTATTCTCTGCAAATCACAAAATTTCTCCTAAGCGACTAAGTTTAGAGGCTAACCCAAAATGGCTCACAGAATCAGCCACGCAAGCCGCTTTTGCTGACTTCGAATATGACTCGAAATCTGGTAAAAGAACTTCTGGCAAATCTTTGATGGAAGAATTCGAAAATAAAAAGCAACAAGCTCCTTTTGATTTAAGTCTTATAGACAGAAGTCTATTGCCAGAGATCCAAGATTCGATGAGATACTCCTTCGTAGACCGAAAACCAGGCGGTAAGAGTACAGTTTGGCAAGTGATTTGCTTCACAGAAGAAGATTGGTCCAATTTGGCATCGAAATTTCGAAACTCGACAAGTCCAAAAGAGCGTGTCTTGTACAAAATATTAAGACGAGAAGCGGAACGAGATTGTTCAACGCGTATATGAATTAAGTCTTCATCACATTTAGATAATTGTTGAAGCGTTAGTTAAAATTTATTATTTAATCAAATTTAGGCAATAATTTTATTCTTAGTCAAATCTAGGTATGATATTTGTACTAAACGTAAGAGTAAATATCCAAATGAATAGTTGTCTAATTTAGGATAACCAAATCCAATTGAACAAATCTATTTAATTCAATTACGTTTGAATTGCCAGGTCATAGAAGTAAATAATTACCTCAACTCACATCTCACCAGTCACAAATTCCTTTTGGAATCGCCATCATTACAATCATTTCAAGGAATGTTTTGGTTTCTTTTAGGCACTAACATAGTATTAAACTTTGAAACCGGGAAGAGAACAGTATACTGATCAGAATACTTTTCATATGAATTTGATCGATACCATTGAATGAATCTCAGAGAGTGAGCTGAGCTTATGTACAGATTGGTTACGTAATTAGGTCTTCCATTGACGGAGGGCGGTAGACTGTATTTAGGAGATAGCTTAATTGGTAAAATCAATTATTTACTGTAGAAGACCACGATTGTGAATTGTTATGAATAACAACATGAATTGCTAAACAGAACCACGACTTTCCTTTTCAGCGGTTCTTCTTTTTCAGTGGGAAGAGAGAGTGCAGGGTAGGTATGCCGTCGCGAGGGTAGGGTTTCGCCAAATCCGCTGAGGTCGGTTTCGCCTCGCGCGCGGTACGCGGTACCTTTGTAGTTTTGACATTTTGTTAGAGTAGTCTTTGTCGTGTTAACTTCGAGTAGCATATTTTTCGGTACCGCGTCGAAACTTCGGGAACGCGAAATAGAAATTAGATTTTGGTATTCTTGACTGGTGATAAGAAGAAATACGGAGTAACGTAAAGTAGGTTCCTTCTCCGTATGTTTTGTTTGGTAACGCGTTTGGAAAACGGGCATGTTCAGGTGGCTGAAATATTGTAAGTGAGCGTAACCCATTCGGAGACCCGCGACCGAAATCCTCTCCGAACTAGCTGGCCGACAAGCAGCCACCGCGTGAATGGGTTACGGTGCACGGATTGGTTGACCTGTTGGTACCATCCGTTGGCACTACTCAGACTTAACGTCTAGAACCGATGAGAGGTCGGTTCCGCGTTCGAACCTAAAATGGTTATAAATCATTACAAACAAGTCTCGAAATCGCCTTACTGGTACCGAGGGGGCAGGAGAACGGGAAATGTACGAACTTTTTGTGTACCCCACTCGCGATTGGACACCTGTGATTTAAAAAAATTTGAAAATTTTCAAGGGAGATACTTATGAGTATAACAATAACAAATACCTCAGATGTTCAACTTTGTTAATAATAGTATGAACTTCGAACTTCATATTTTCTCCAATAAAATCGTCTTTGACATGTTTCTTGATTTTATTCATTGCTGGTGACAGAATTTTGTAAGTTGAGTACAAAACCCTTCTGACATGAGCGTAGGTCTGTCTACCCAACTTGTTATTATTATTGCTGTTGGCTCTATGCGTTGTATTGGTGGAGTTTAAATCAGGTAGTGATTGACATTTTTAGTCGCAAGAAGGGCCGTTCTACCTACTCATCCTGTCAATCTATTATTTCTTTATAGATAATAGTTAGTGAAGCGGAGACGGGTTCCCGGCTTCAAAAAGGTTTCCTGGATGAGAGTTATGTCAAATTTGTACTCAATTTTAAACTACCTAGAGACACAAGTCCTTTGTTGTAGCGAGTTTGTATTCCACGAGAGTATGGACATGTGATTCATGAAGGAAGGGTGTTTTTTGTTAGGTTTTCTAGCGCAACCAACCCCCGCGCCATTGTGGCTATCATTTTTTGCATCATCAGTTGCATCTGTGACTGCATTTTGATGGAAAATTGCTCCATATTTCGTGCAGTGAATGTAATTTGTGGCTGGGAAGGAGCTGTGGTGGTCTTGATGGTGGTTGGATTTGCGAGGTTCGCACTGGGTTATTGTTTGTTTTTTGCAGCGATTTGTGCAAAAGTTTTCCTAGGGTTTTCGGGGTCTTGGGTATATCCTCTGTAGTTGCCGAGGTGTTCATCTCCACAATTGAAGCATTTAGGTTTTTTAGTGTTTTGTTTTCTTTTTTTGCAGTGTGTAAAGTAATAAGGCCATAGCACTTTACACAGCTAGCTTGAGTATGGCAGTTGGTCGATGAGTGGCCAAACTGTTAATAATTATGGCACATAGCCTGACAAATGCGTGGTTTTATCTATTCAACAGCAGATAAGATGGCAGATTGATCTGACGTTGTTAATTTTAATTTCCGCTTTTGGAGAAAGCTTTATGTAGAAAACATCAATGAGTGGAGACCTTGTTGCTAAAGATTGTCTTTGATTTCTTCCGCTGATAGTCATTGAAGACCGCGAATTATTTTATTGACAGGGAGGAAATAAGTATTGCTCAGTTAGTAACTTTGTTATTTTCCCATGATCCGTGGGAGATTCAGGTATAATCAAGATCTCGCAGTTTCGTACGAGGTGACCGATATACTCCTCAGGAGCTGCCACATCAGTCACCTCGGGGCAGCTCGACTGCGGGGTTCCAGATCACCACGAACCCATATATATATATATATATATATATATATATATATATATATATATATATATATATATATATATATATATATATATATATATATGTTGCAGCATGGCAGTGCTGCAAGCTCTATCGAGCAGTAATTTCCACATTTACGCAGTGGTGGCGAACTTGTAAGAAAATTTTGTTTGAGGATTGCTGCCCCGAGGTGACTGATGTGGCAGCTCCTGAGGAGTATATCGGTCACCTCGTACGAAACTGCGAGATTTTTAATGGAACCAGCCTATATGCTGGAACCAGCTGAAGTCCATCGAGCGAATAATGCTATTATGCTGATAGCTAAAATGCTCGGGTGAAAGAACAATGTAGTTCTTTCACTTAGGACAACCAGCAATTCTCAAACAAAATTTTCTTATAAGTTCGCCACCACTGCTTAAATGTGGAAATTACTGCTCGATAGAGCTTGCAGCACTGCCATGCTGCAACATATATATATATATATATATATGGGTTCGTGGTCATCTGGAACCCCGCAGTCGAGCTGCCCCGAGGTGACTGATGTGGCAGCTCCTGAGGAGTATATCGGTCACCTCGTACGAAACTGCGAGATTTTTAATGGAACCAGCCTATATGCTGGAACCAGCTGAAGTCCATCGAGCGAATAATGCTATTATGTTGATAGCTAAAATGCTCGGGTGAAAGAGCAATGTAGTTCTTTCACTTAGGACAACCAGCAATCCTCAAACAAAATTTTCTTATAAGTTCGCCACCACTGCGTAAATGTGGAAATTACTGCTCGATAGAGCTTGCAGCACTGCCATGCTGCAACATATATATATATATGGGTTCGTGGTCATCTGGAACCCCGCAGTCGAGCTGCCCCGAGGTGACTGATGTGGCAGCTCCTGAGGAGTATATCGGTCACCTCGTACGGAACTGCAAGATTTTTAATGGAACCAGCCTATATGCTGGAACCAGCTGAAGTCCATCGAGCGAATAATGCTATTATGTTGATAGCTAAAATGCTCGGGTGAAAGAACAATGTAGTTCTTTCACTTAGGACAACCAGCAATCCTCAAACAAAATTTTCTTATAATCTAGATGCCCAGACATAAGAGTTTGGTAGACCGCCATTAAATTGTCATTCTTTTGACGTTGTTCCTTTAGCTCATTCTGAATTTCTCTGAGCTGTTGGGGAGTATGCTTCAAGTTAGTAAGAAATTGGACACCGTTGATCTGAAAAATGTGAGAAAAATCGTCGGGGTATGTCTTTAACAGTACAAGAGCAACAAATATCTCAAAAGTCAAAATTTAGTAAACTTTTTTAATAATAGTACATTTTATAAATACACGTTTGCAACGGACATAGATACTAGAAATAGGTAAAAATTTTGCAAAATATTTGTAAATGGTTTATAAGCAAGCAAGGGGGTAAAAACACTTCAAACAAAATGTTTTTTGAACTCAATTTATGGAATCTGTATATAAGTCATGTTTTGATATGCAGAAAATATTGTTTGACTTACTAATAGTTTCACAAACCCCTTCTGGTAGGAGCACTTTTCTGCTATTTCAACTTTTTTTTTGCAGTCTGAATTTCATCCATTTCAATGACTGGAATCTTCTTCTTCTTCTTAATGCAACTCGGTGGACATTTTTCTTCCATGCTCACTTTTGTGAAGTCATTAGAATTAACTAAAACTACCACCGAGAAATGTTTCAAATTTGTCAGTTATCATTTAAAGATCAACTAAATGAATGGTTCATGAATTCGTAACAGACTTGTTATCCCAACCAAAATCGTTAGTCCTACTATGAAGTGACTCTTTCATTCAGCATAAAATTACTGAACACTTTCCACGCAACACGTGAAAAAATATAAACGCAAAATTGTTTCAGAAATAGTTACCCTTTTGCGGACGTGGTCCATCTAATTTTCAATTAGAGATCTCACAGAATATTGTTACAATTTTCGCTTGACCATTATCATCTCTATTTCTACACAGAAGAAATATTCTTGAATAACCCATGGTCGTTCTCATCGCCATTATCGTCGTCATCGTCAACAAATACGTGACTGTTGTACAAGTGAATCAATTAATAAAGTCCTTTGAAAAGGACATTTCATTACATTCGATTTGCGGGAGCAGAATTGAAAAGGACAACACGAACGTCGGGTTATCATAAAATAAATTAAAAGTTTTTCTTTGGCTGTAATTTGGTCTCCGCAAAGAAAATAAAAAGATGCAGGAAAAGAATCAAATAGGTCATGGCAGTTGTTAGTATTGGGCAGAGAAATTAATGAGTAATGCTTTGCTTCAATTTTCTTCATTGCTATCCACTTATTGAATTCTTTTACTTTTAATGATTCCATTAGTTTTTTATTTATCGTACTTCACCATTGTATATTGTAGCATGCAACAATTAGTTGTACTAAGTCTCTTTAAGGTGCAGCCCCCAGTAAAACTGCCAATTTGGGTAAACTTTATAGCCGTCCATCTCAGAAACTTTGCGAATATTTGCAAAATTTTTTAAAGTAAAAACTAGGCCGGACTTTTGGTTATTGAATCAATTCGTTACATTTTGCAAAAACTTTGTTGCGAAAATTACAAAATTCATACAAAATAGCATGTTTTCGTTAAAAAATCTAGTAAATCTCGGAAACTAATTTACGTACCAAGTTGAATTAAGCTATGTTTGTTAGATCTAAATTATTTACGTTGAATTAACTCATCAAAACTTTGAAAAAGATTTTTGCAAAAAATTTCATAGAACAAAATGAGTAATTTGCACACACTGAACATCATGCATGCACATTGATAAGTATCAAATTTCCACATTTTGTTCTAGGAATTTTTTTGCAAAACGCTTTTTCAAATTTTTGATGAGTTAATTCAATGTAAATAATTTAGATCTACCAAACATAGCTTAAATCAACTCGGTACGATAAGTAGTTTCCGCGATTTACTACATTTTTTAACGTAATCTTGCTATTTTGTTTGAATTTCATAACTTTTGCAACAAATTTTTTACAAAATGTAATGAGTTGATTCAATAGCCAAAAGCTCATTCTGACTTCTAGCCAAAAATTTTTTGCAAATATTCGTAACGTTTCTGAGTGCAGTTTCACTGGGGGCTTCGCCTTAAGAAGTCATATTTAGACACTCAACATCTAACATATAACTATTAAAAGGCATTAGTGGTAAAGCCCAACATAAAGGGTTTCTATATGGCTCAAAGCTTGTCTAACCTTAAATGTGTTACCAGCTAATAGTGAAATATATCTTAGGCTTTTGCTCCTGCTTTTGTAAAAAGAATTTCACAAAGCCCTACTAGTTTCGCCTAGTGCCTGTCCGTCTGGTCGTGCGTCACAATAAGTTTTCTTAGAAAAAATAAAGGCCAAAACGATCAAATTTTGCAGAAATGTCAGGAGTTATAGTGTTTCAAAAGATAAGGTCTTGCCAAAAATTTCGAAAATTTTGAAAGTGGTCCCCCTTTATACCGAAGCGACCGTTCAACATTTTTTTTTATTAGAAGTAGTTTAGTCCATCACATCAAAGGTGTTTATTAGAACTCGAAAAATTTAAAGCTCAGTTTGTCTATGAGAGAGTCCAGGGGAAGTTAAATGTACGGAAAATTTGTGTCTCCGCCTAGCGGTTGGGTATCTTTAGGCCGGAAATTTGGAAAAAAATTGCAAAGGTAGATCTTTATCAATGGAGTCAAGTCAATCAAGTACATATATTCCCTATCCAAAAAAAGGTGACAAGCTAGAGTGCGAAAACTATGTGGGCATATCGGCGTATATAATATTTTCAAAGATCATAGAAAATAAAATAAGATCATACGCCAACAGTTTTATCGGAGAACATAACATAGATCGACTATAGACAAATTGGTTATAGTCAAGCAGTTACAAGAGGTACGCTACAATAAAATACGTGACTATACATACCGAGCCAAGTCGTAGTCTACGCAGATAACATCAATATATTGTCATGGTCGTTAACAACCGCCAAAATACCTTTCCTGAAACTCAACAATAAAGCAAAACTTGTAGGGACACAAAAAAAGAGAATGAAACAAAACGCTAAACTAAAACAAATGAGAAGCAAAGAAAACAAAGTCGAGGAAAAATATCTTAAATACACAAAATATCACACTTGGCGAACGTATTATTGAAAATGTGGGCAAATTTGTATATTTAGGTGCAAAAAGAAAGAGACGAAATACGGTGAAGAATACAAATAAAATATGTTATTCAGTTTTGACGATCTTGAACACCAGTAGCATACACACGAAACCTTTGTTATCCAAGCATATAAGTCAGTTATAAGACCGCAAACATATTGAGCGCCTTTGAGCAACGGGCCCTGAGGCAAATAAATTGGAGCAAAGCTAGACGGGGACCAATGGCGAATTCAATACAACCATGCACTGTATTAAATTTTTGATGAGCCTGAGATCTCAACGGTTGTAACACTGCGGATGCTGTAGTTGACTTGCCACATGAATCGTATGGATGAATAACGGATACCCAAAAATTTATTCGCTTGGAGAACTGAAGGACGGAGATCATTGGGGAAACCGAGGAAACGCTGGTCTGATTCGGTCGATCAAGGCATATCATTGTTGTTCAGATCTCGAAATTGGAGGACGCGGTCAATGAACTTAGATGATTGAAGGTGCTTGTTACAGGAAGCGAAGGCCTGAGAGGGTTTGTAATGCTACGAAGAAGAAAAAGAAGGTCTTGGTAAATACAAAGACAAAAACTACCTTACATATCAAAATTCAACCGTATTTTAAATAATAGTACGATTTATCAATTTTTTGTTTTCCCCTATAAAGCCGGAATTGTACTCTAAAACTTTTAAAAATTTCATAATTATGTAGATTAACGTAACATTAACTTCATTTAAATTGAATCAGAATCAAGTGTGATTTAGACGTTTCAATTATAGATATATATAGAACTACAACAGCAATAAGAAGTGTTAAAGGTTGATGTACAGGGTGGTACAAAAATTTCTGGAATTTTCTAATAAAAAATTTTTCTGGATATTTTGAAATTTATGAGTTTTTAGAATGTATCATTAATACTCCCGGTGGATTTGAAAATATTAGTGAAGAATATGCTACAAACTAATGACTTCTACCAATCTACGCACAGCTAGGTAATTACTGTTAACTAAGTATTGCTTGCGAAATTTATTTTTGATTAGCTTAGAAACTGTTAATAAGGACTTTAAGAGATCACCTTAAAATTTCATAGCATCATTCAGATGAAGATATTCACAATGAAGGATTTTTGCATATCATGAATATTCCAAATCGGACATTTTTTCGGATGTAAAAAAATTTAGCAGTTGCATGTTTAGAAATATTTTTATTGTGTAAGCAAGATGTTTTCTCAAAAAAACTTAAAAAAGGTTAGAAATTCAATCATTACTTTAATCTCGCGTAGCTAGGGATTTGTTTAAAACACGCCAATTTCCTTGTCAGATCTCTGGCTTTGATCGTTCACCCCAACCACAATTTCCATCCGATTATCAAAATTTTGGTCTCATTTTGTAGCTGTCAGTCTGTTGTTTACGTCAAATACAAATTTGTAGTAGTTTTCTAAAAAATTCTCGTTTTTTATAAGCAAAAAAATCCCAATTGTTCACGTGTCACCCCCTCCCCCCCCCCCCCCGAATACTTTAAATCGGTTTTTCTCCCCTTCAACGTGCGAACTTCGCTTTTATTCACTTTGACTTAAAGGCTTAACCCGAACTAGTGTTTTGATGGTCGGAAAATGTTTTAGGACTATTTAGCACGTGGGAGGCTTTGAAATGGCTATTTCTAGAACATGTGCAGTTTTTTGTGCAGATTTCCAGCTTGATCGCCTACGAGTACTGTGCCCGCAACTTTTATCCGATTGTTTAAATTTGGGTTTCACCTTATATTTGCGGTTGTGTTGTTTCCGTTGAATGTAGATATGTGGTACTTTGCATGAAAGTGCTAATTTTTATGACGCTTAGGAGGCATTGACATGGATTTTTCTAAAATAGTCAATTTCTTTGTCAGATCTCTGGCTTTGATCGTTCACTGTAACCACAATTGTTATCCGATTATCAAAATTTTGGCTTCATTTTGTAGCTTACAGTCTGTTGTTTACGTCAAGTACAATTTGGTAGTAGTTTTCTTAAAGATTCTTTTTTTATAAGCAAAAACATCTCAATTTTTCACGTGTCACCCCCCGAAAACTTTAAATCGGTTTTTCTCCCCTTAAACGTGCGAATTTCGCTTTTATTCACTAGTGTTTTGGTGGTCGGAAAATGTTTTAGGCAAATTATCTAGCATGTGGGAGGCAAGAAATGGCCGTTTCTAGAACATGTGCGGTTTTTGTGCAGATTTCCAGCTTTGATCGCCTAAGAGTACTGTGCCCGCAATTTTTCTCCGCTTGTTAAAATTTGGGTTTCACCTTATAGTTGCGTTTGTGTAGTTTCCCTTGAATGTAGATATGTGGCACTTTGTATGAAAGTAATAATTTTTATGACGTTTAGGATAAATTGACATGGATTTTCCTAAAATAGTCAATTTTCTTGTCAGATCTCTGGCTTGATCGTTCACTGTAACCACAATTTCTATCCGATTGCAAAAATGTTGGTCTCATTTTATAGCTTTTGTTAACGTCAACTAAAAATTTGTAATAGCTTACAGAAGAATTCAATTTTTTATAGGCAAACAAATCCCAATTTTTCACGTGTCACCCCCGGAAACCTTATGTCGTTTATTCTCCCCTTAAACGTGCGAATTTCGCTTTTATTCATTTTAACTTAAAGGCTTAACCCGAAAAAGTGTTTGGTGGTCGAAATATGTTTTAGGCAAATTATCTAGCATGTGGGAGGTACAGAAATGGCTGTTTCTAGAACATGTGCATTTTTGTGCAGATTTCCAGCTTTCATCGCCTACGAGTACTATGCCCGCAATTTTTATCCGATTGTTAAAATTTTGGTTTCCCCTTATAGTTGCGTTTGTGTAGTTTCCGTGAAATTTAGATATGTGGTGCTTTGCATGGAAGTGCTAATTTTGATGATGTTTAGGAGGCATATGTTGTCACTTTTTTTTTACCATGAGCCATCTTTCTCAACACTTTAGTGACATTTAAGGTCTAATTGTATGGCTAAATTTAGAGTTCCACTATAATATTTTTTCGCTTAAACGACTGAATAAAATTTTAATAAGAAAGAAAGGGACTTACTTATTATGTAAATCTACCTATTTCGGAGAAGACTTTACACACATATACAGGTGCATATATATATATATATATATATATATATATATATATATATATATATATATATATATATATATATATATATAAATATATATATATATATATATATATATATATACATATATATATATATATATATATATATATATATATATATATATATATATATATATATAAATATATATACATATATATATATATATGCATATATATATATATATATATATATATATATATATATGCATATATATATATATATATATATATATATATATATATATATATATATTCATATATATATATAAATACATATATATATATATATATATATATATATATATATATATATATATATATATATATGTATGTATATATATACATTTATATATATATATATATATATATATATATATATATATATATATATATATATATATATATATATATATATATATATAAGGGTTTTCCAATAAGAGGGGGTTTTTGAATAGCCCGCTTTTTCGGTGCATGTCACCTTTGAAGCTGTCATTTTTTGACGTTTGACAAGTAAAAACTACGCAATTGATAAAATTGAAACGATAGGTACACGCTTCAACAATGCAATGAAGTTATTGAAATTCACTATAAAAATGGTGGAAATTTGGCAGAGACGGCTTGTAAAACTAGAGCTTTTTTGGGTCGTCGTGAAGCATGTTGTCGGACCGCAATACAGAAATTGGTGGAAAGATTCGAGCTGTTGGGACGACTTAGTTATGTGAAGAATAAAACCCGTGCATTTCACTCAAGAACAGCCGAGAATATTGCTGCTGTAGCCGAAAGTGTTGAAGAAAACCCAGATTTGTCCATTCCTCGTCGTTCTTTGGAATTAGGCATTCCACAAATGTCATTACACCGTATTTTGCATAAAGATTTGGGTCTTAAGGCTTATAAAGTTCATTTAACACAAGAACTCAAGCCGGTCGATCATCAACAACGTCGTGTCTTCGTGATTGAAATGCATGAAAATCATCCGGAATTCCATCGAAAAGTGATGAGGCCCATTTCCGCCTCGGTGGCTTCGTCGCTCGAAAAACCCTAGAATTATTATTATAAAGCCTCTTTATCCTCAACGTGTGACTGTTTGGTGTGGTCTATGGTCCGGCGGAGTCATCGGACCTTACTTTTTCGAAAATGAGGCTGGAGCAACAGTTACCGTGAATGGATTTTTATGACCGGAATTAGATAGTATTGATCTGGATGACGTTTACTTTCAACAAGACGGCGCTACGTGCCACACAAGTAACGAAGCCATTGATCTTTTACGGGAAAAGTTTCTGGACCGTGTTATCTCTCGAAGAGGTATTCACAATTGGCCACCGAGATCTTGTGATTTGATACCTTGCGACTTCTTCCTTTGGGACCACGTGAAAAAGAAGATCCACGCCAACAGCCCAGCGTCGATTCAAGACCTCAAAGATGGAATTCGTGAGGCTATCGAGGACATAGGGCAGCCACTTTACGATATAGTTTTGGAAAATTTCATGAAAAGGATATGGTCCTGTAAGCGTGGTCGTGGTGATCATTTGCCTGATGTTATTTTTCACTATTAGCAGCATACTTTCTTCTAAATAATGAAATAAACATTCGATCATTTAAATTAAAAAAAGGAATTTTTCTTTTAATATCAAAATAACACCTCTTATTGGAAAACTCAGTATATCTATGAGGGTGAATCAAATATAAACGGTAGTTTACTTTTATATATTAGTTGAATAATATTACACACAAACGATATCAGCAGAACTTTTTGATATAGTCGCCTGTGTTGTCTATGCACTTTTGCTACCGATTTACAAGTTTGAATATTGCTTGTTCATAAAAAATTTTAAGATTTAATTTAACTGCGCACGAGCTGCTCGACTTTTTCATGTTTTCGAAACGTTTTCCTCCAAGTGATTCTTTCAGGGGCGCGGATAAGAAGTAGTCACAAGGGGACAAATCTGGATTATTAGGAGGTGGTTCGACTATAAGGAGGGTGTTTAAGTGCTTTCCAGCCCATGTCTTTCCTTGTCAAAGCCGCAGTGTATGGCCTAGCGTTGTCATGGAGAAGGATGACCTCTCGAATAGGCATACCTCGTCTTTTGTTTCGGTAAGAGGTTTTCGCTGACTGTAACATCATATTTCTGAAACAGTTAACCACTGATCAGGTGCAATAAGCTCTCGAACGGCACGTATATTATCATCTGTAAGACTTATCCTTGGACGTCAAGCATATTTTCGTTTTGACACGTTCTTGCCCACCCTTAGACACACATACAATTGCGCAGTGAAATCAAAGAGCGCTTGAATGCTGAGTACGGTGACTCTGGTTTGACGAGTATTAACGTGGTTGCACGTCGCTTTTTGATGAGTCACACCGAAGCGCCCCAAAAACGGCTACCATGGAAGATAACTGGACAATTATCCATGAGCCCGTAGTAGGAGACCATTTTGCTAAAAATAGCTGAGACAGTAGGCATTTCAAAAGACTGCGTAGGCCATATCCTGCAATGAGTTTTGGGCATGAGAAAGCTGTTCATTCTGGATAGCAAACGCAACTGTGAAATCACCTCAGAGCAGTGTTTGACGCTATTGAAGCCCAATCCCAAGGAATGTCTTCGCCGTTTCGTGACTGTCAACGAAACATGGCTCCACTGTTATACACCATAGGTCAAGGAGCAGTCAAAATAGTGGACTTCGCCCGGCGAACGTATTCCGAAAGAAGCAAAGACTGTCCTTTGGGCCGGAAAAGTGACGGCCACCGTTTTCTGGGACTCACAACGTGTGATCTGCATTGACTACCCAAAGAAAGGCAAAACGGTCATAGGTCTCTATTATGCCGGATTATTGGGTCGATTCGATGCTGAATTGCACAAAAAAGGCCCCATTTGGCGAAGAAAAAAGTGCTCTTTCACCATAAGAACGCGCCGGCTCCCACCTCCACCCCCGCCAGGGCCAAAATGGCCCCGTGCAATTTCTTTTTGTTTCCAAACTTGAAAAAGCCACTCGTTGGGCATGAATTTGAGTTGGTTGAGGCGGTCATCGCCGCCCCGGAGGTCTACTTTGCAAACATCGAGAAAACGTATTTTTCAAACAGATTAAAGAAGTTGCAGCATTGTTGGGTCACGTGTATCGAGCTAAGAGGAGATTATGTTAAGAAATAAATTGACGCTTTTCCAAAATTTTTGTTTTTCTTTTGCAGGCTTAGTACTTCTCGGACTGCCTTCGTATGACAGGTCCCCGCGTGATGAAGTGGTTAGAGTATTTACCCTGTAAGCCAAAGACGACGACGAGATTTGTTTCGAGTGATTCTTCGGGCGGACTCTAAGCCCGTTCAGTTATGAAACGTACTGGTTTAAAATCAGAACGTATCGCAGCTCGGTGGATGGACCCATGGCCAAAGCGTGGTACTGATCATATCATTTTTCCGATTATCGATAGATTCGATCAAGATAATGAGATACTCTGACTTTCTCTGAGTAAAGGTCAGAAAGGGGCTGTATTGCTAACGTAAACAACCTAAGACAGAGTGCAGCCAACCTGTGAGTCAAAAGATACCTTAAATCTGATTGCGATTTCATCTAGCCTGGCCCACTAAGCAATGAAACGGCGAGTATTCCGGTTATTTGGCTCAAGAGCTTTCAAGAGGATTAAAAAAACATACGTATGAAGAGGTTGGCTAACACATCAAGTTGAATTTTCTATTTCTAGAAAAGTACCCAGAATAGAAAATATATTGTTAAATAAGATGATTAGACATAACTATACTGCTGTTAGAAAGGTTTTATACTCGAACTTTAATATTGAGACACCAATAATGAATAAGCACAAGAGCAACTTCAGTTAAATGTTCATCAAATACTAGGATCCAAAGAAAAATTTTTGTTCACTTTGAACAGTCACCATTATTTTGCAAAATAACGAATGTGATTTACTGAATAAGACTTTATAGATATTTATGTCGTGTATCTTGTCTGTAAGCTTTGAGAAAATTGAATCACAACTACAGTGCTCAGATTGGTACACAGCTTATATAATAGGAAAACTCAGGTTTGTTATTGTTGTAATCGGGGAAAGTCCAGATGGCCATGACTACTGTAAATATGGTTCAAAATCAATTTCAAGAACCCTCTAGAGGACTACTTAATTATAAAATTTCCTTGATATTAAAGGTGGTGATACGATTTTATTGAGGAAAATATGAAATTTATAAATTCTACTACTACGCATACCAAGAAAGCTGGGTGTATTCCGATTTCCAAAGTATTTTTTTTTTGTTGTGCTTATAAAACCCCTTTTTTTCGTAGCACTACAGCCCCTTTCGGGCCTTTGCTTGGAGATAGTTAGAGTATCTCCTTTTTATGATTGAATGTGTCCGCACTCCTCAAGGTGATATGCATATTTTCACGCTTTGGCCGTGTGTCCGTCCACCTAGCTGCGGTATGTACTCATTTTAAACCAGCACGTATCATAACTGAGCAGGCTTGAAGTCGGTCCGAAGAATCACTCTAACTAAATCTCGTTGACGCCAACGAAACTCGAACCAGAGACCTTCGGCTTACGGGCTTAGTTCTCTAATCATTAGACCACGCAGACTACCTCGATGATTTTATTCATATTTTTTAGATCACAGTTTCCAATCGCAAATTTTTCCTTCCCTTGCACTACACAAACCCGATAAGACTATTTTGAGACCTAAGTTGGAAAGCTCTTATAAGGATCTTTCATTTGACTAACTTCAGTAAAAAAATATTGAAAAGTTTCTGTACATTAAGGGAGGACGTCCGTAACTACTTTCGAAAAAAAATTTGAAACTTCTAATCTACTTATCAAGGTTGCAGTCTTTAGCTGCTATGGTTTCAGAGAAAACTGCAGGGACATATAGACGGATGGACCAACAGACAAAACCGATATCAGTAGGATTCTGTTAGATTTGGATCTAGAGTACGTCATAAGGAAGCTACCTGTCGATACAATAATAATAGTCGAGCCAAGTGGTAGCCTATGCAGACGACATCAACATTTTGTCACGGTTATTAACAATTGCCAAAGAACTCTTTCTGAAACTCGACAGCGAAGCAAAACTAGTAGAGCTACAAATTAATGAAAATAAAACAAAGCTCATGACGCAATCGAGGAAAAATACCTCAAGTACACAAAATATCACACTTGGCGAATACATTATCAAAAAAGTGAGCAAATTTGTGTATTTAGGGGCTAAAATAACGAGAACCAGTGATAAAAGAGACGAAATATGCCGAAGAATACAGCTCACATATAAAATATAATATTTTATTCAGTTTTGACGATCTTGAAGACCGGTTGAATACACAGAAAAACAAAGCTCCAAGCATGCAAATCTGTGATAAGACCTGCGTTATGCTATGGGTGTGAAACATGGACCCTAACCCAAGCATCCACAAATATATTGAGCGCCTTTGAGTGGCAGTTCCTAAGGCGAATAATCGGAGCAAAACTAGATGGGGACCAATGGTGAATTCGATACGACCATGAGCTGTATGAAATTTTTGACGAGCTGGAGGTCTTCTAAGACTGAGAAGGCTGTAATGAGCTGGCCACACGAATCGTTAGGTCAACAATGGATACCCCATTAAGGTATTTGTTGGGAGAACTGAAGGCCGATGACCAGTGAGGAACCGAGGAAACGCTGGTCTGACTCGGTCGACGAAAACAATTCATCGCTGCTTGGATTTCAAAACTGGAGGATTTGATCAATGGACCGAGACAGTTGGAGGCGGTATTTGGAAGCGAAGGCTTGAGAAAGGCTGTAGTGCTACGAAGAAGAAGAAGAAGAAGAAGAATAAAAGTGATATAAGAATTAATTATTTTATTATGGCCAGTTTCAGGTTTCGTATAGCACTGCTGTAAATATACTCGAATGACGGAGGAGCTTACATGTACCCTTCCATAATACGCATACGAAAAGGAGCATGTCTAGGTTAGAGCAAATTCTCTTACTTTCAACCTCTGCCATCATCATCATCGGATTAATCTCCTCCGATCATCACGGTTTTGTGACCTCGTCCGCCATTTGAGCCCTCCTAAAAAGAACATGCTATTAACTTCCACCTTGTCTTCCCATCGGGTTCTTGGTCTTCCCGTTGGACGTAGACTTTGTGCTCTAGCCTTTAATGTTCTTTTGGGTAGCCGGTTTTCTTCCATTCTTTATAAATGGCCACCCATTGCAATTTGCGTTAGTTTACGCAAGCGGATACTGTCGATCGCCAAAAATGCATATAACTCATCGCTGGAACGTAGCCTCTACTCTGTTCCTTGTTTTACCGAGATTTTTCAGAGCTCTTTGCGTTTAAATATGCCCACAGCTTTTTCGTATCCGCTTCTCAGGATCTATGTTTCATTTTCCCATTGCAGCATAGGTTTGCCTAGTTATTTGCAAATACGAAGCTTATGTTGCCTGTGCCCAACTCTGAACCTCAGAAACCTATGATTGTGTCTTGTGCACTTTTGCAAGAGTTGTTTGTGGATTGAAGTCATCTCTTAGATGCTTAATAGAGGCATACGCCGATCTTACTTCATATAGGGTCATGTTTACGTTTCTGTGTTGGATCTTAATGTACTTTCGTTCAGCTCTTGGTGTTTTTTTTCCATCGGTCCATGTTTTAGCTTGCCATCGGAGGGTTTTATATTGTTCTTTCTTGGCCCGTGTTGGTCATTGCATGCATTCTATGTTCACTTGGTTCCCTTTTTTGGCCACTTCCTTGCATTATTTGTTGTACCAATCGTTTTTACTTTTCTTCAGCTGGTGCCCCAAGACCTCTTCGGCCGCTTCTGACCACATCTCTTACTGTCCTCCACATGGTTTTGATGTCATCATTACTCGCTCCGACGTATAGGGATGTATTGATGCAATCTGCCAGCATTGATATGTATGCGGACGTGATTGGGCTATCATTTAGCTTGTGTACCTGGTAGCTTGAGGCTTATAGCTCTTGAAGATGCGGCATCGAAACTCGACCCTTATAAGATCATCGTCAATCACAGATAGTGCAGCAGAGGGAACATGCGTCGACAATGCTCGTTTTTGTATGAGAACATAGTCAATCTGGTTGAATATGCGACCGTCCAAGGATGCCCATGTTCTCTTGTGGATTTCTTGATGCGGAACGTGATTGGAGCTTACTTTGAAGCCTCTACTTGTAGCGAAGTCTATCAAGCATTTCCGGTTGTTGCTGGTCTCTGAATGGAGGCTGTGCGTTTTGGGTGTTGCTTTATGTGCTGTTTTTGGGCGAATTTTTGCATTGAAGTCACCCAGAATAATTTTAATGTAGTCGACGGAAATGCATCGACAGTGCATTCCAGCATGCTGTAAAATTCGTCCTTAATTGCATCCCCCTTGTTCTCTATGGGCACGTGACAGTTGGTCAGCCAGATATGGAAAAATTTGGTCTTGATAAGAATTGCACAGATGGTTTCGTTAATAGAAATGAGGTTGGTGAGGACTTATGTAAGCGTGCTATCAATAATAAACGCCACTCCAAATTGCTGGCTCCCTTGCAATTTTCCGCTTTTAAAACCGGTGTGCAATGGCATGTTAAATGCTTCTTCGCTGCGCCATCAGGTTTCTCGTATTGCAAGGAGTTTGATTCTGTATTTCGTAATTTCATCTAATCGAGTTGTCAGCTTTCCAAGTTCCAAAAGAATAGTTCTTTATATTGTAATGAATCATGCGACGCCGCTGGTGCCCACTACCAACACACTTCGCTGCTAGGTGGCTTGTCATTGTACGTTGGTTGCGACCAGTGCACATCCCACGTCTATTTTGTCGTCGGATGCCAACAGAATGTGACAGCCATATGGAAATTGAAGTGTGGAGGTAGTGGCCGCGATGCAGAAGGAGGTTAGATTGAAGGGCCGCCACGCAGCAGGAATCAAACAAGACAGGCGAGGAGCACAAATACGGAGTGGTCGCATGTAAGTATAATCCCGAAGTTTCTTCAAATTTTCGGAGATCTGTGTAATATTTCGATTTTGTATCGCTAACAGTGGTCGTGTTCAGTACGCAGAACCTGCTCCACGGTCGATTCGAGTCCGGATTAGTTTGAGTGCAAAAACAAAAAAAAAGGGTACGGATTCGTGTCGATGACGAATTATGAGGAAGCTGCAATGGCGATACGTGCTCTTAATGGATACACGCTCGGCAACCGGCTGTTGCAGGTTAGTTTTAAACGAATAGAATAGTTGTTTGCGAATTCCTGGGCATTGAAAAAGCATATGCGTCTTCATTCCAACCCTGATTTGTATAAGTTCAATCTACGTGGAAAGTCGTTAAATAGCACCAATGTATTTAAGAAACATGAAGCTTCAGATTCAAATCCTGATTTATTTACGTGTAATTTGTGTGGGAAATCATTGAAAACCAGCATTGCATATAGACGTCATAAAGCTGCACATTCAGATTCCGAAAGGTAGAAGTGTGAGATATAATGCAAATTATCAAAAGCATAAAGCTTTTCATATACAGTAGCTTCTATATTAAAAGAACATATGGCTGTGCATTCATGTTATATAAATGCAATAAATGAAAAAAGTCGGTGACCAGCTTGTGGTATATTAGCATACCACCAAATTGCACATTCAGATCCCAATGTATAGTGCGAAGTATAGAATAGATTGTTACGGAGCCATCGCTGGTCAAAGCACATAAAGGGTTGCATGCCAATGCAAATGAAAATAATGCGACAAATCATGTATAAGTATTCATACACAAAAAAATCAATCTAATCCTGACTAATTCAAGTGGAATCACGTGAAATATCTTCAGCGGCATCCGATGCACTTCAGTACAAAACCACGCCCAAATTACTATGTATGCAAGGAAGAAAGAGCGGGTTTCGTAATTTATAGGTCAAATTGCTCTGCATTCGAGTCCGGATTAGTTTGAGTGCCATATTATAACAAGAATTATTAATTCTACGACAACTCAATTTATATATACCTAAATTCGATTGATGTGAATGTATTGAAAAGGGAACAAACTGGGAAAACGAAACTACGACGACACATAGTAAATATTAATTATCATGTTTCGATAAATTATTATTAATATTAAAAATATAAATGATACGCGTAGATTTTTTTTTCCTTTTGTCTTACTCTTCTCTACAAATAATAAAAACTTCTCGCTACGTTTATAAGTCATAAAAAAGTGATAAGAGCGATGAAAGAAAAGAATTGAGACAATCAGACAAAAAAAATTGGAAATAAAAAGGTAGTACGACAGCGTTGACAGAAATGAAATAAAAAAAAATATATTTTCTTAATAGTTGATTTCACTGAAATTTCACATAAGATATAACGAAAGAAATTTTATGAGAACTCCAAAATGTTATGCATATGTAAATAAAATAACTTTAAGAAAGTACTAAATAGAATCGAGAAAAATCAGAATATAATGGAAAAGGCATAATAGGTAGATTCGGATTTAGAAATTTATTTGTACTTTGGAAAACGTAAGCGTGGAGAAAAATGAATTAATTTAAAGTTGCATTTAAAAATATAAAATTGTATTTTAAATAAAGTACTGAATAGACAAATTAATAGTATCTAAGCAAATTTCTTTAATTTTTAAATAAAAGAAAAAAAACTATATGTCAAAATCAAAATAATCCATGTTAAATTCTAAAATTACCAACATTTACATAATAATATAGCAAAAAGAACAAAGCATCCATTAAAAGCAATTCATTTGGGTATTCAGCTGAAACTAATGAAATGAAACCCAATTGATCAATGGAATAAATAAATTACTATGCAACAACAAACTCAAATCAACATAAAATAAAAAAATTTTGCGTAAGATGAATAGAAAAAAATACGTTCAATGTTCTTTCACTTTTGAAATTATTTTATTATTTTAAAATTCATCATCATCACTGCAACTTTTTATTTATTATGTACAGTTTTTGTTCGGTACCACGATCAATCTCTATTTTTCATTTGATCACGTAATAATTTGACGATTTTTACAATATTTCCGGGTACCAGTCGATCAGCAAACGAATAATTTTCCTGAATTTTCAATTTACCGATCTTTTTGGGATGAACATCATTCTCTTTAATGAATTTTAAATTAAGATTGAAACAATCTACCAACTATGCATACCATTGATTACTTGCATCATAAGAATTATTTTTAATTTTACTCTTGTAAATTTTGTAATCTTTAGATAGAATTCAGGTAAGACTAAATAAGGATAATACTAACATAACAAGCGATGAAAGAAAGTTAATAGATGTCTAGTAGATTTTCTATACCTATAATATCAAACTAAAGAATAAGTAGTTCGAAATTGTAAGATTATAAGCAAATGGTATGTTATACTTTTAAATAACAAAATGAATTGCTAACGAAAAAACTCGACTTTCCTTTCCAGTAGTTCTGCTTTTCAGCGGGAAATGAGGTGCAGGGTAAGTATGCCGTCGCGAGGGTAGGGTTTGGAAAAAATCCGCTGAGGTCGGTTTCGCGTCGCGCGCGGTACGCGGTACCTTAGTTGTTTTTGATTTTTCTTTAACGTAGCTGTCGTCGGGTTGAGTTAACGTAGTATACTTTTCGGTACCGCGTCGGAAATTCGGGAACGCGAAATAAAAATTAGATTTTGTACTTTTGACTGGTTAATGAAGAAATACGAAGCAACGTAGAATAGGTTTCCTCTCCGTATGGTTTTATTTTTGTAACGCGTTTGAAAACGGGCATGTATAGGTGGCTGAATAATGTAAATGAGCGTAACCCATTCGGAGACCCGCGACCGAAATCCTCTCCGATCTAGCTGGCCGACAAGCAGCCACCGCGTGAATGGGTTACGGTGCACGGATTGGTTGACCGGTTGGTACCGTCCGTTGGCACTACTCAGACTTAACGTCTAGAACCGATGAGAGGTCGGTTCCGCGTTCGCAAGTAGACTTTTAACTCATTACAATATATTGTGTTAATTGTTGCCGTTCATGTAATTTGATCCAAGCCTATTGTTCCCGTTCCATGTCAAGTAAATACTAAGCGAAACGTTATCAGCACTTCGAACTTTTTGTTTTTTGGTCCACGAGCGGTATTTTGTTTCCTACATACCCGCCAGCGTGCCAGTCAAACCACCCTCTATCCGCCACCTGAGGACGCGTGCGATGGACAGATACATTCTTCGTTATGAACATTCCTACGGGAAATGCCTTTTGATTTGGCACTAAGCGTATACCTGTTTGAAGTGAAAATATTCTTGCGAGTGATATACGTTTTTGCCTAATGAAATATGTCCTAGCGAAGGGCATGTGTGGTTGCGGCCCTCTAGGGAACTATCGACGACGAAAGATGACGTTCAGAACAGCATAAAGGTGGGGCTTATGCTCTTTACAAGAGCGTATTTTCTTCCTCATGGCATACAATAGTTCAGTTAGGTTTGTCAATGAGGACAAATTTCCAGCATGTAGAAGCTACAGTTATTTTAAGTTCATTATGATTTTGGTGATTTTTCACCGAGAATAAGAAAATAATTGAGTTTGTATACTTATTTTTATAAAAAACTCAAGTCACTGGCACAGGTCCGTTAATATTTTCATTAAAAAATAATTGATGCTGTCAAATATTATCACTTAATCAATTTAAGTATATAAATGATTTGCCAAGATATATAGGAAATGGTAAAAGAATTTCTTCTGTCGCTTGCGAATTCCACCGACATTCAATTATTTTGCCAGTTAATAAAGTAATTTTTCGAAAGTTAATATTTCTAGGGAGATCAAAGTTATTTCCCTGGGTGTAGTGTTTCCACCCGGACATTTTTTGGCGGGTGAAGACTATTTACACCCTGAGTGTGGTGTTCTCAGACGCGCAAGATGTTTGGACTACCCACTGAACAACTTTCATCTATGGGTTGTCCAGACGTCTTGTCTGTCTGGGAGCCCCACACTCAAGGCCAAGTAGCCTTCATCTTAAAAAATAAAACTACAAAAAATAGACATTAAACTTCAAATACCACACTATCAAAAAGTGGTATCAGCAGCTACATGGCAGTACAGCAGATGAAGCTAAGAAGAGCCGACCGTCAGTCCTTACTCCTGTAGCAAAAAAGAGCTTTCGCTAAATAGCCGAAAAAAGCCGAGGATCAATACCCTAGCTGTGACCAAGCAGATCATTTCCTGCAAATGTTACGGCAAACAACCAACTGAGGCCGAAGCGCATATTGACTACGATAAGCATCATTGTTGACATCAAAGAACATTGCGGTTTGATTAAGGCTTTGCCAAAGACTCCAAACGATGACTTCATGGATGATAACGCCATTGGATGTACCTTTCGAACAAACAAGTTATTTACTGACACATTATGGATGAATTTGCATTCAAAACTGAAATTGCAGAACAAGACAGTCGTAAAAAGTGATTCTTTAAGAATGTCAACAATTCGAATTTGATTTGAATGCGAATTTAATTTGAAAGCAAATTTCCAAAATTATGTTCATCAAACATACCGATCAGACAGAACAGTGAATTCAAATTCGTATTAGAAGACAAATCACTATAGCATATAATCATTAACAGTTAGGCTTAGGAAGTAGTTAAAATTGTTGAAAACATATTTGGTATTCTAAACTTGATGCACTTATCCAAAATCATATTTAATTTCCGCCAAACGATAATTAGCGCTGAGGAAATAAGAAACCCTAGTAAAATCTAAGCTCGCTAACATTCTTTTAAGTAATAAATAAAGTAGCTATCTTTTTCATGGAAATTAAAAAAGACAAAATATCGAAATACTAAAAATCAACTTTCGAACTTCATAAGATGCAAAGACTTTTAAAACGTATTCGCTGCACTCACAACCATTCATAAATACGTCATTATTTGGAAACATTCTATTGGCTAATGATGATCCGCAAGTCATAATTAACGATGAATCACAAAATATATCCATCAGAGAAAGAAAAAATTCCAATGAGACTGGAAGTAATCCGTTTCGGCAAAGAACGAGAAGGGGATTGTGGTTGGCGACGAGTTACTTGGCGATTCACGGAACGTGGAGTTGCTGCTCGGTCGCGAACGCTGACGTTTAGCCAGCGAAAGCACTTACAGTTGACTGGAGTTTTGCCGCGAAGAAAAAAATGTATCTTGCTCGTAGCAAGTGAGCAAATAACAATAAAGAAAAAGCGAGGAATCACATTTAATATTCTTATTAATGAATTGGGAATCACTTTGTGTACAAAAGTGTCAAGAATTCGTGTAAAAATTTGTTGTTTCTCCAAACAAAAAATCACAAGCCGAATCGCAAGTCGTCGTCGAAAGGGAAGAAAGAAGTACGCGTGAACGGACTTACTTTCTAGATTGAATCATATGGAAAAAAATAAGGAGAACGTGTTAAGAGAAAATTGAAAGGAATTGTCGATGGAAAGAAAAGACAATTTGTTCATCGGATTCAATACAGTGAGTGTTAATTTCTATGCAAATCTTTGGAACCGAATATAATCGAGTGGCCTATGTTCTTTCACGTTGAGATAATACCGCCAATATCTGAGGAAAAGCATCTCTAATTTTCTAGTTATCATTCCCAATAAGCGCTAGAAAAGTGTATGGTGAGAAAATCGTTTCGGCGTGGGCAAGATTAATGCGTTTACCCAGTGATATTTCCATTTTTAGACAACGTGATAAAAATAACCGTATTCGGCAATAGTAAATGTGGTGGACGTTACTGCCTAGCGTTGATAATAACTGTAAACGTTTTTTGTCCAACAGTACCATGCATATTAGTTTGTGCTTTGAAATATCGTTGGTGATTTGCTTTATTATGCATAATGATTCTGTTTCGAAGTGTCAGGAAGATAATAAGCATGCAAACATCCTAAAGATACAAAATTGTTGATGAAGCTATTCGTAAAATGTCGATTCATTGTCAATCTAAGCTGAAACAGGAGCCCGTAATATAAGAAATGTGCATTCGACGTAAATATTGTAGCATTTTAAAAAAATTGCTGAACTTAGCTGATGGAAGTACCTTATGTAAATTAGTATAGCACCTAGAAATTGAATAGACCTTGTGAACAATACGGCTCATCTTACGAGTCAATTAATTGGACACAGTGTTGCTCGCAAGAGATACGTGGCTAGAAAGAATGGAATGATATCTCCCGATCGCGTAACTTTCTTCATAACTGTAATTGAAGATTGTCGATATAATGATGAAAAAAAACACGAATTGGACGGATGGTGTTTAGGTTGCTGATCGAAAATATATTGGAAAAGTAGCTATAAATGAATCATTTGTTAATTTAATTGATCGAAAGCAGTGAGTTTTCACACAACATAAGACTAAAGAAGTTGATTTACGTGTATATATCGCGCAAAGTGTAGTTTTGAATTTTCCTCATCATTTTTATCAAAAAGGTAACGTAACGATTGTTTTGATTTCAAAGCCAGACGTGAACTTCACTACGTTTTGATCCGGTTGGGAGCGGTGCGGAGGGCACCACTACCACCTGGATGCCCCACTCTTACTTGTGAGTCGTGACCGTCCTTACGCCTTACGTCTGGCGCACGTTTAACTGGGTACTCGTCCTCGTGTTTTTTATGTAGTCCCTTTCAGCTGGTTACTTCGGCCATTGATGCTTTCCATCGGTCAAGTATTTTGACTTTGGTTATCTGAAAATTCGTAAGTGTGAAAAGATTTTTGTGGTGGGCCCTTGTGCAGTGGGAAAAGAATCCGCCCCCATGACACAATGCTAGTTCCAGCATAGCACTAATTTTTCGCTCACTGAGTGTATTAATCGAGCAGTTAGCCCCACGAACTATCCGATAAATCAGCCAATGCACACGAAAAATACATCCACAACGCGTCTGCTATTTTGGCGGTAATATTATGCCACAACCTTTCATCATAGCCTACGTATTGATATCCAGAAGATATCGGTCATCCCTACACCATTTCAATCAGCTGGCAAGTGTTGAAATGACAGGTATCTGCTACTACTCACCATTTGATGTCGGCAGTGTGAAGAGCCAGTTTCAGCCTATAGTGGAGTTGCAAAATAGTTTGCGCGTGTAAGTGTGGCTGATGTAAAATATTTTGTTGCAAATTTTAGGACACATTGTTGGATTGGACGAGTTCGGAATCTTGTGTTAGTTGACACTGAAGAACTCCATATGTAGACGAAGAATCGCCGGAGCTTAGGATGGTTTGCTTGTCAGTTTGAGGTTAACGGTTTTTTCATGAAGAAAATAATATCAGCTGCAGGAGTGTGAACAATAAAGCTGCGGATAAAAGCGTTGTGGTCCAAAAGAATCTGAGCACGAGTGCATGCGTCCGAGATCTTTTTCGCTGCAGACGATCCTGATCAATGGCAATGTAATTTGATAAGTAAGAAAGGTTCAAGGACACCATAGACCTTAATAAGATGGAAAAATTCCGCAAGTCGATTCGTCTTCGAGGGTGCTACTCAATAGCCCTTCTTCACGGCCACTCAGTACGCATTTCATATTTCCAAAGCCTCAAAATCCTCACCATACAATAACTCCAGTAGAGCCAGCTGTCCCTGTAAGACACAAGGATGTGATCAATTTTTTCGTTTCTTTTTGTGTTCGACAGGATTTCGCCTTATGACAGGAAGCTTCGAGAAAGTACTCTTCCTGAAGAAAGTAATAACTGCTGAACTAAAAAAATCAAATTTTTTTGTGAAAACCATTGTCTTTTAGGATGGGATACAATTACAAATGCTTTTTTATATCTACAAAGGACTTTTTTCGGCAAGATTAGGTGCTACCCTTGGTTTTGAGCTGATCAAATTTTCAAATATCGAGTATTTCGAAGAGAACTGCAAATTTCAGATTGAAACTAAAACTCTCAAAATAACAGAGCACTCCCATCATTAGTTGCATATGGGCCAAAAAAGGCAGAAGATTCAATTTTCACACACGGGAATGTTTCGCGAACAATATTCAAGTCGAGGTCTTGCTGCGCTGCATATTTTGCGACCTTGGAAATCTTCTGAAACGTCCTGCCTCCGGGTTTTGTTTGCATGACATGACACGAGCCGAGTCCATTCTGCGTACCCATAATCATCGATCCGGGAGGAGAGAAAGAGAAAATGTATTTTCTTGCGTATGTTTCAAGTGGCCCATGATAGAATTTCTAGTGTTAAATAAATGGAGCCCGGATGACAGCCCTTGCCGCAAATCGTCAATACGCAGTCCAACTGAACATAATGGTTCAAGAATGTCCAGAGTGTTAAGAAATGCTAACCATGCGATCAATGTGGATAGTGCAGAGAGTTTCTTCAGTTACAAGCTAGGTTTTTTTATAAAAATTATCTTTTGTTTGAGGACTTGCGTGCAAGAGTATTCATCGGTCTCAGCATTTGATTGTAATCTAATAATCAAACATATCGTTACCACGTGAAAGGTTAAAGCTAAAAAGTATATGATGGAATTCGGGCTTAGCTGCGAATATGATACAGGGTAAAGAATACTTATCATGCGGGAATGATTTCGACCGGTTAGCTCGTTAAATGCTCATGAAACGTTGAATAACGGGTTGATCGCTTCTGAAGATCGTTGCTTAGCGGTAGGCGAATCTGGCGAGTGTCAGATCAGAAAGAAGAATTGCATTTTGGCATCCAGAGGAGGGATCACACGTATGCTATTAGGATGTTTGTGAGCTATAATCAGTTAGTTTTCGAAGCATTGTTAATGCTTCCGAACATGAATGCTCGTCTTGGTAAATGAAGCAAAAGCAATGCAAGTTATCTACAGATGTACAAAAACATCAATATTTGTCAATTTAGACAGAGATCGACAGTAAATTGCTACATCTCGGGCTGGAGATTGTTACAGATGCAACATTTTAGTTCCTATACGGTTTAATCGCTTTTAACGAGTGAAAATCATAAGAAAAAGACAGTATAAATTTAAAATAATTATATTTTTTAGCAGAATTGCAAAGCCCCTGAATGAAAAAAGTGTTATGCTCGATCAGTAATTTACTTTCTCTCGGTGGAGTACAGATACATTCATATATGTATATCTAACTTGAATAAATTTATTTTGATGATCGTTTCGCGAATATTATGGATATCAATGATTGATACGCGCCTAGAATTCGTTCGTTCCCTTTTCATTCCTTTTGTAAAAATATAAAACAAGAAAAATTGTACTTCCGACTTTCCGTTCACGACAGTAAAAATAAATTTACAATAGATTGTGAAAACTTGAAGAGTCGGTCTTTCCCTTTCTTTTGACATGACAGAGTTTAGGATCCGCAAGGATGGCAGGCTCCTCCGCTAACATGGGCTAGCCATCGGGCGCGCTCTTCCCTTTTTTTGCTTAACAGGGGCTCTTGCCAGGTAGATTGGCCTTCCGCTCGCGTGCCCTTTTATGATATAGAGTTATGTGATTTTATTGCATAACGCTTCAACATAAATTGGTTACGTTTGTATTCTTCATTTGAGGGAAAACGTCATACGAAGTACTTTTGTATGAGTTTTTCACTCAAATGGGAAACACATAGCCGCGTCTACGTTAGGATCTTAATCCGGATGGGAGGATGCGAAGTGGCACCGCTTCCACCTGGATGCCCCACTCTTATTTGTGGGCCATAAGTATCGTCAGTAACGACGAAGTCTCTATAAGTCCGTCCGTTTTCTCCGGGCCCGATTTGTTCTCTGAACCAGCGATTTTCTAGCCCTTAGTAGGCATGTGAACATTTTTAATTCTTGAATGCGAAATTCTTTTGTAGTGGGTAATTGTGCTAGTGGGAAAGAACCCACCCCACGACACTGCAACGCTAGCCTGCCAGCGCATTAACGCGTCCCCAGACAAGGCCAATCTCGGCGGATCTCAACATCCTCTTTCGCTGAGGCAGTAGACTATCGCTGTAGTCCTTTACGGGCAATTTATCTAAACAAATCACTACAATTCGTGAATGCGAAATTTTTTTTTTGTAGTATGCCCTTGTCCTGGGGAAAAAGAAATCGCACCACGATACCACGATGCTAGCTTGCAAGCGCATACACGGGTCCTCAGACAGGGCCAATGCTGGTGATCACCAATATCTTCACTCGCTGAAGCAGCAGACCATCGCTGCAGTTCTTCACGGACATTTGAACATCCCAAAACACTACAAGAGGAAGCAGACTACCACTGCAGTCCTTTACGGACATATTAACAACGATTTAAACGCTACATTTTGGATTCAAGGTTTTTACCAAAAACACAAACTCTAGAAACTTTTGCGCTGTATACGAACATATTTACTCGTATAATCACCTAAACAATACAGTTTTCTTCGGATTTTCATGAAAATTTCAGAAGTGTTTAATTTGAATATGTTCCGAACATTCAAAAAAAAATTACTTAAGCTGGAACGAAATGGAGACTGTTACTTGCTTATGAAAGAACCTTGCTTTCCCCCGGATATATAGAAATAATGGTTGCATAATTCAAGTCATGGGTTCAAGTCATCAGAAAAATTGTTCTAAACCTTAAAGTGGTTTCAAAGGCATTCCGGTAGCACTCTGCTGTCAATTTGGCTTGTTTTTTTCGTTTCATTTATTCTTTTCTGCTCTCTTCTTGTAAGTCTATTATTTATACTTCTATTTTTAAATTATATTATTTAATATGCAGCACCAAAAATGTTGAACAAAGATAGTCATCAATTCTTTGTCGAAGTTCATACAGACGAAAAATGTTTGTTTCAATTCAATTAAAAGTAATTGAAAGAAATAATTCAGTTTTTTTTTCAACAGCCTGCTCTACTTTCAATCTGAATTGATCCATTGTTAATAAATAAAAATTCTGACCTCTTCCTCATTTCATTTCCCTGTTATACCCTACTTATCCATTTGAAAACCAACCAAATCGACTTTGAAGAGCAACAATTGCAATTCTGAATAAATCACCTAAAAAGGACGCACTTGTTCGTCATGTTGTGAAAAAGCGGGTATAATAGGAGTGAATACGAAAATGCCATTTCGATTTGAATATCCTGTTCACTCACAGGTTAAGCGATATTACCAAACAACATGAGCAATATCACAGTTTTCGGTCTATAGTCCCGCAGCGCAGAGATATCCATATGCATGCCCATATGTGCTTGAATGCAAGTTGAAACAATCAAACGGGAAAATTGCGACAACTGGTATCATATTGTTTTACCCCGAATTTCCGCTTGGATGAATTTGTTTAATTTTTCTTTTTATTGTAGTAGTTGTTGATCCAGAGCACTCATTCATTCATTTTTTTTTTTGAGTTTTTGGAATGAATTTTAAAAGGGACTCTGCGGTTGAATGAAAAACGCAAGCATGAACAAATAACAACGTGTATATAAATGTACAACGGTAAGGATATACCCATTCAGCAATATGGGTGTCTGTTTGTATCGGTTTCCTTCCCATTTCCTGTAATAAAATCTGCTTTTAATTTTGAGTCTTAAATCAAGAATTATTATGAAGAAGAATGAGTCAAAAATTATTAATTTAAAATTGAATACAAAATTTTACAAAGATCTACTTGATTCGCGTCCTATATATCCGTCTGTCCGTACGTCACAGCAAGTTTTCTCAGAAACTATTCCAGCGCTAGAAAGTTCAAATTTTAAGAAAGGGTCAGAAGTGGTGGTCTCTAAAAAGTTAATGCAGCCCATAAATTTTTTTATCAATGGTAGTCGAACGGGTATCAAATGAAAGGTGTTAATAAACACAAATAGATGAAAATTTTGTATCCGTCCTCGCATTTGGACACCTATGAGCCGGAAAATATTAAAAAAAAAACACGGAGGTGGGTGTTTACGAGTAAAAGGGCTAAAAATACCCCAGAACCCGAAACTTACTCAACTTTGTTGATAATAATATGATATGCAGATGTTAAGTTTACTCTCATAAAATCAAAATGGTAGCCTCAAACTTCTTGAAATTTTACAATAATGTAGAGTAATGTAAGATTTGTATTTCCCCAAAATTTTATGGAAATTGAATCATAATCAAATGAGTTATAGCCATTTCAATTGTATGGGATTCCTTTAATAACACGTGTTGATGGTTGAAACATATTTCAAATCGACTTAGGCACTCTTATTTTCTTTGGATTTTCATGAAAATTTCAGTAACAGTGCTTAATTTGAACATGTTCAATTGGCCTAGTATTAGCTGTTACGGGCTTAGGAAAGTAGTTCTGCGTTTTTTGCATAAATTTGAATGACTTCTAATCCAATTATTGGATGAATGATTCAAATCATGATTTCTTGCCATCAAAAAACTTGCTCCGAGCCTAGGATGTTACAAAGCCCTTCTGGAAGGAGTTCTCTTCTGCATACTAAACATGTTTTATTTTATGTTTCGCGATGAGACAACCATCACAATAAATAAGTAAACCTGAAAAATGCATAAATCGATAATTTTTTTTTTACTTCTGATATGCTATTAATGGAGGAAATGAAACCAGATCAACAAGTTGGGTAGACAAAACTATGCTCATTTCAGATGCGTTTTGTACTCAACCAATGCATTATTAAAATCGGTACTTGTCTGGCCGTCCATCACAGCAGATTTTTTTAGTAGAGAAGCTAGAGTCATCAAAAATAGTGAAGAGCTTAGAAGTTTTTGGTTAATGAAATTTTGACAGTCAAAAAAATTAGGCAATTTTAAGGGGGTGTCCACGTCTGGACCGAAAAATCTGAAACAATTCATGCAGGCAGTTCTTCTTAAGTACAATAGCGAAAAATACGTCTGAACTCACCATTCACTCAGCTTTGTTAATGCTTGTAGGATTTATGAATTTCACATTTTCGCCAATTAAATCGGATAGGTACCCTAAATTCAATGAATATGGATAAGTAGCAAGAGGAGATATACACCTTCCTCTTCTTCTTCGTAGTACTACGGTCCCTCAGGTCTTTGCTCCCTGCAACAAGTGCCTCCAACTCTCTCGGTCCATTGACAGCGTCCTTCAATTTTAAAATCCGAGCAGCGGTGAACTGTCTTCATCGGCCGAGTCAGACCAGGGTCTCCTTGGATTCCCCACTGGTTGCCGCTGTTTAATACTCCCAATGAATACCGTTTTGGGTATCCGTTGTTCATACTTACGATTTATGCGGCCAGCCCATTGCAGTTTCCCCAGTCTTACAACCGTTGAGATCTCCATACAGCTCATACAGCTCATGGTTGTATCGAGTTCGCCACTGGTCTCCATTTGGCTTTGTTTCAATTATTTGCCTCAGGATCCGTCTTTCGAAGGCAAGATATACACCTAGCATGGTCGAAAAAATCATTTCTTTTTGCTAATTCTTGAAATTTAAGTTTTCAAGAATATCTGATAATACCAAGTCAGTATTTCGATAAATAATCCAGCTATAGTGTCTGTGTGGTCTAGTGGTTAGAGCATGAACGCATAAGCCGAAGACCCCAGGTTCAAATCTCGTTGGGAGCAACGTGATTTAATACAGGGGATTTTTCGGACAGGCTACGAGTGTTCACTCAGTGATGGTATGTACTGATTTAATCAGATCATATCATAGCTGAGCAGGCAGGCACACGGGAGCATGGTACTGATCAAACCAACTTCCGAAAAAGTCAATACGGTCATGAAAATGAGATACTCTAACTATCACTAAGCGAAGGCCCGAGAGGGGCTGTAGTGCTAAAAAGAAGAAGAAGAAGCCAGCTATAGCCACGAGAGTTAGTGCCAGACATAGACACGTTTTGTAGCTTGTTGTTATTGCAAATAAGCATTGCATTGAATTCTTGTTTGTAAATAATATTCTGATGAAAATGGACATCAGAAATAAGGGTTCTCGAGAAGCTCATCGATCTGGATCTTTTCGCAAAGATCGAAGCAAAACGAAAATATCACCCAAACATCAAATTTTAAATTCTCCAACTGTGTTTTCTGCTTGTTCGGAATGTGTAAAATGCAAAAAGTGTGATGGCACTGTTCGATTCACAATAGAAAGCCTCAATAGAAAGCACCTGAGGACTCTGTTTGAAAATTCAACGTGCAAACCGACTTTCATTCCTTTGTGCCCGTACATGAACATAGCTTACGAAATAAATACACCATTTTTTTTTGTTATGCGCTTGTTGGGGATTGGTTTATGTGAAGTTATGAAATTTGTGGGCTCACAGATTTACTGTCTCTGCTTCAACAAACGACGTATGATATGATAATTATGTAATAACATTCATTCCACTGTTTCAAGTATTGATCAATTGGTGTTAAAACAAGCGGTATAAGAACAACATGAAATAACAAAACAAAGTTCTAGTTTTGATGCGATAAGAAAACTGACGGTTTCAGGAGAAAACTAAAACGAAGTTTTACTTCCTTGTATGTTGTTGCGGTTCTCATTGGTTCGAGTAAACACAAAAATACGGAGAAACCTGAGGAATGGAAATCTAATCACGATGAAAATCGCCAGGTTAATCATGGGAGGATTGGTAGGCAAAATGGGAGTAGGCACCATGAAAGAATTATTTTTAAACTCTTTCAAACTGCATGGAGGTATGTAAACTAACTACGTCGGAGATGGTGACTCTAAGACACACACGGGGTTAGTGAATGCGAAATCATATGATAATGAGATTGAGATTGTAAAAAAAAAGATTGCATAGGACTTGTTCAAAAGCAAATGAAAACCCGTTTTTGCAAATGCACGAAAATGAATTCTAAACTGAGCATTTACGAGTACTATGGCCTAAATATTCGTAGATACTGTAACTCCAAACATGAGATAAAACAAGTTGGGTAAACATGACCTACGCTCATGTCAGAAGGGTTTTGTATTCAATTTACAAAATGCAGTCACCAGATCGAATCAAATCAAGAAAAATGTCAAAGACGATTTTATTGGAGAAAATATGAAATACGAAGATCATACTATTATTAACAAAGTTGAACGAATTTCGACTTCTAAGGTTTTTGGTATTGTTATACTCATAAATATCTCCCTTGATAATTATTTCAGATGTCCACCCGCGACGGAAGAAACACATTTTTCATGTATTTCCCCCCTGTACCCCCACTAAAGCTTAAACTGACAGTTCAACAACTGTTTTGAAAAGCTCCCATGAAAACTTTCATTTCATACTCATATCGGCTACGTTTGATGCATTTTTTTTCAGGGGCCACTCTCCTGTACTGTTATCATCGATTAATGGCCAATTTTTTCGAATCCTAGAATGGTTACAAAACCCTTTTGCTAGGAGCTCTCTCCCACCTGCTTGACTTGTTTTACTTATGAGCATTAATTGTAGGTACTCATCTTCAGTCATTCAGTAAATTGAATCAAGTGTTCAAAGCATGCACCTTAAACGTTGAAGTTGGGAAAAACTAACTCAAAACTATTCAACCTTCGCATTTAAAACAGCCACCATTTTGTTTTATGATTACTGATACCACTAGCTGAACCGATTCTCAAAGATATACATGACACCTATCATTCCTGAAATTTTCAAGCAAATCCTATCAAAACTGTAGTGTCTGAGTCGGTAAAAAGCGCATGTTGTTCCATATCCATATGTTGCCATAGTAATAAATGCAGCGCATATTGTTCCATAGTAATATAGGAAAATTCAAACTACTATAACTTCGCTAAATATGATTCAATCTTTACGAAACTTTCAGAATAGATCAATCCTATAAATAGACATCTACGCACTGAATTTCATTGAATTTTAGGGTACCATTAAGACTTTATTCAATAAAACATAAAATCGATAAATCATACTATTACTAACAAAGTTGAGTGAATTGCGACTTCTCACGTATTTGTTGTTGTTTTACTTACCAAGGCCTATATTCCTGATTTTTTTCAGATTTTTCGGATCACAGGTGTCCAATCGCGAGGGGGGGACACCAATTTTTCGTGTATTTCCCCTCCCTGTGCGCCCCTCGAAGCAAATTTTGCCAAACTAAGACCTGTTTTGCAAAGCTCTCATCAGGACCTTTCATTTGATACCCATATTGGCTACCTTCAATGAAATTTTTTTTTCGGGGGGTCACTCCCCTATATGGGGAGACCCCCCTTAAATACTTTATAAAATTTTTTTGTAGTTGAACTTTGAAGAGATCACCACTTTACACCTACACACAAAATTTGATGTTTCTAGCTTAAGTAGTTTCCGAGAAAAACTGCTGTGACACACGGACGGACGGACAGACGGACAGACGGACAGACTGGTCGCGAAACTAGTAGGGTTTTGTAAAATTATTTTACAAAACCCTAAAAAGCCATGCGGGCAACATTCTTCCATTATGGCTCAACAGACAGCAACCCTCAACATCATTTGGTGCAAGTGGCAAAAAACGAAAGCTATAAAAGACCTGAAAAATTTCCGTCACAATAATTCAGCCCTGCCAAACATGGTGCCAGATGTCTTCAAACCAAAACCAATATAAGAAACCTCCGCAATGACAAAATGTTGCAAGGCTATGTTGACGGATATACCGAAAACAGCAATGTGAGCTTCAACCAACCTATTTGGAAGATAGCACCAAAAACGATTAACAATGGAGCCAAAATCATTTGCATGGCTATGTTTCTTGCAGCATGCACGTTCAATAATGGTATAACCTCATTTTTGGAAGTCATGAACGTGTTTACAAAATCAGTCAGATCGGGAGCGCATTTGTACGCTGCATACAAAGACGAAACTCACATAGCGAAAGGCAAGCTGCATGCTCAAGAACAGATGAAAGAAGGTCGAATACGGCTCTGAAAACAAAATTTAGAAGCTATGTACATTCCGTCGACCGTAGAAGACACACTATGAGCCTGGTATCGATGATTCCATGCAAGTTGACAAAGTGCATGATTTATTCATTCCTAAACGCGTTGTTCTCAAATCCATATTTATCGAATCGGTACCAACATTTCTCGAAAATCAAGAACTGATTGCCTTGAATTTGTCTGTGAATATCTTATATACAATTATCTAGTACTTGACATATAATTTTTTTCCGTATACTTAATTTTTGTTTTGTAGGGAAAATAATAACTTATTCTTGGTCTGAAACTCACTATTCATCTTTAAACGTCCGCCATTTTGTCATAAATCGATTCTTTCAAAATTGACTCTGACAACTACTAGATTATAGTATCTACTCGTAATATAATAATCTTATTGGTTTTTTTTCAGATGATTTTTGAGGAAACGCCCATGGGTACCGTTTACGCAAATTTTTTGCGACGCTCCAAGGATCATACAATATCCTAGTATATTTTTGATGTCATTAAATAAAAGAAAATTAAACGAATTTCTGAATGAGCATAGGTTTAGATAATCAAACACTCATTCCAAAATATCAAATAGTGTTCCTAGGAAAAATACACGAAAATAAACTTATTCCTGCTTCGAGGTGCATATCTCCCCTTGGACACTGAATAGCCTTTGCTATATTGCAACAAAGTTCCAGCCGCTCCAATTGGGTCAATAGATGATTTCCTATAAACCTAATTTAACATGCACATCATCGAAGTATTTACTGAGTTTATACAGGTTGGTTGAAAAGTTTTGAAAGCGACACTTATTAACCAGTACAAGAATCACAATTTATACGCCATTTTAATATCTCATTTCTTGTCTGTATACACACAAAAGTTTATTTCTTTTTGTCCATTCATTCTTTGTTCACAAGCCATTTGAAGTTGACGTGTCAGTAAATTTTAAAACAATGAACAGCACCGAATATCGTGCTATGATAATTTTGTTTTTGTTTTGGAAGCAGCAATTCAAATAAAAATGGTAAAGTGAATCTCCTCTTTCATTTCTAACTGTGCATCGAGGGTTTTAACTGTGAAAGCGTGGTCGTACAAGCGTTGAAAATGAACCACGTAGTGGATGTCCAAAACGTGCAACAACACCAGAAATCATTGAGCAAATCTATGATATTGATGGCAACGATGAAAGTGTGACTTAGATTGAAATTGCTGATGCTATAAATATCTTAGACAGATGAATACTCTATGTTTTACACGGAGAACTACATATGAAAAAACTATTCGGAAAGAAAGTGCTGCATTTCTTTAACAGTTCCACAAAAACTGAATCGAAAATAAATTTTTAAGCTTCATTTATAGCGTTTTAAGCATAAATGAAACCGATTTCATGAATCGTGATCATGATCCTGAGCTGAAACAAAAACATTTACAGCGGACTGAAGCTGGTTGTTCAGTTTCAAAACAGGTTAAGTCAGAACGATTGGGAAAAAGGTTAAATCTTTAAAAAGGTAAAAGAATTAATTCTGAGTATTACCGCAACCTTTTAGACCAGTTGGATTGAAAATTTTGTCAAACAAGAGCCGGCTTACAGAAAAAAATCATTTTCCATCAAAACAATGCACAACCTCACATAAGGGCTTTGACGATGCCTAAATAGAAGGAATTAAAGTACGCATTACTTGAACACCAACCGTATTCACCACATAACCATAACCTCTTCAGGGATTTTGGAGCTATACGTCCGAACAGAAATCGCGATTTTCCGAGTAAAATGGCTGACATTTTGTTTTCGCTTGGCCGATATAGCTGGTTCACGAACTGTATTCAATACAGCTTTCCTGAAAATTTTAAGAAAATTGCAGCCAGTAGCGTGGTCACAAATTTCGTCATATCCCATATATATATATATATATATATATATATATATATATATATATATATATATATATATATATATATACATATATATATATATATATATATATACACATATATATATATATATATATATATATATATATATATACATATATATATATATATATATATATATATATATATATATATATATATATATATATATATATATATATATATATATATATATATATATATATATATATATATATATATATATATATATATGCCTTCACGATGAAACAAATGAAATCGGCCAGTGCCTAGTTCACTTTGCATGCAGCAGAAATCTAGTCATACATTCGACTTGCTTCCCACATTGATGCATACATAAAATGACCTAGGTATCACCAGGTGGTAGCACACAAGACCAGGTCGACCATACTCTGATTCAACACCGTTGGCTCTCGAGCATACTTGACGTCCGTGCATACGGATTAGCCAATTGTAACTCGGATTATTATTTCATCAAAATATTCTATCGATGTCGTATACCAAAGACGTATTCGGCGAAGACTCCAAATGGCGTCTGTGGTCAGAAACTTCACAAAGACCCTCGACAATCAGCTAGCTCTCGTCCTATTAGAAACATCGCTGGAAACAAGTAAATACAAGTGAAGACCGTGACAAAACAGACGATCGGACATTGCGCCCGGTGCAAGAGAAATTATCGTTTCGATGATGAATGCTAGGCTTTGTCAAATAAAGCAAAGCAGGTGTACAACGAATACTTAGGTAGAAAAACCAGGACGAAGTGAGAAAATTATAACAACCTCAGAAGAGTAGCAAATAACATAATTAAAATCAAGAAAAGAAAATCCTATGACGACCGATAGAGAATCATTGATGTAAGTTGTTGCAACCGCGGAAATCACCGCAGTTGCAGACATTAATTTATCGGCCACTAGCTTGATCATGTGCCAAACGGTGCTAGGCTAAGCTCTCATGTTGACAGAGGAGTTGTTTAGACGGTATTCTAGATCTTTTGCATACCTAAGAGGTCCACAATTAGGGTCTATAGCTTTTACCTCCCAACCAAAAAAAATGTATGATACTCATTGCTTAGATTGCTGAATAAATTTAGTGAATTTTCTAGTTTTTCTTCTAAAAAGGAAGAGTGGTACATTTAGGTAATTTTTTGTATATTTTCAAGAAAAAAAAGGTTAAATAAATGCTCGTCTAGTGAAACCCAGAATCATTCTTCATAAGAAAAGTCTACAATACTCATATCTGCCGACCTTTCAGGATCAGTCAGGCTTCAGAAACTGCCCTGAGTTTTGAACTTCCTCGTACACCAGATGATATGGACTAACCCTATCAGCTAAGAATTCTAGAACAGATTAGCCTATTATGTCGAGCTAGGCCTCATTTTTCTACGCATAGGGGGGTTTGGGGGATTCCGAAATCTCCTTCCTAGCTTAAAAAAGGAACCTTACTACCCTACTCGTACCCTCGTCACTTCCTGGTTTTTAAGGTTTGTGCTTTTTTATTCTCTAGGACACCCCGTAAATAATGTGCTACATGGTTCCATTTATTAACGGATGTGAACATCGTTCTGATTATAGCCTTCGGTGAAAGCCTTCCAACTTGATTTGAGAGGTCACTTTGCAGTTTGCTCTATTTTCTGCAGTTAAAAAATGTATGGCTAGATATGCTGTCCGGAGACTATATTTTCAGATCTTGCACAGGTAAGGCTGAAAACATCAATGTCCAATCAAGGGCAGGTTGAAGTAGAAGTCAACCTTAGAATACCTTTGATCAGGCCATTTCCTCGATTCAGGGATTAAAAGTGCAGTTCATTTTCCCTTTATTTCACTCTCCCAGAACTTTTGCCAATCACAGAGAATTCGTTGTCTCTCCTCCATTGCAAAAACTTCGCTGTATCTTTAGCTTTTACTTATATAAATATTTATAAGCTCTATAGCAAGGAAAGTGATGCCATCACTAACATCGCCGACCCGATGACTGTTTGATATGCACCTGCAATTTGTAGTGCTCCTTGTCTCTGTGCCTGTACCAACTGCTTACGGTGCAGCTCCTTGCTACAAACGCCGCTCTTTATTTTCGAACCGCAAAGTAGAGCAAACTACAAAGCGCTCATCAAGACTTGTTTTCTTGAGGGTTGAGAGTTCCATTTATTGGCCATTAAACATGAAAGTGCCGTTATCTTTCCTGTCGCCTTATCGACTGTTGCCCCGATTTGCTCGGAAAGACCGTTCAATCAATGGGCTCAAGAAACTCACTATTAGTTTTAATTCTACCACCATTTTCTCCACGTTAACAGTCCAGAATCTAGGACTGATTTTCTTTGTTAGGATGACGAGTTCACCTTTTCCCAGTGTAAGGCTGAAGCCACGAGCAGTAATTCAGTCTCTCATTCAGTGCAATAGAATACATGTTGCATATGTTTGACCATGCATCCCGCAACTAGCGCCACAATATCATCCACATAGCTGATCAAGCGTGACTCATCTGCGAGCTTCTCAAGTCATAGCCAAGGATAGAGCTTTAAGCGCTACTCGATTCCTTAGTGCCATAGAGCAGGCTACGGTCCTTCATATAAATTTCCCGAGATCCGCATCAGATATTTGGTTACTTGGAAAAAATTTTTAAGTGCTGTCACAATATCCGCCCATCTAGCGGAGTTGTAAGCTTCTCTGACATCCAGAGTGACCAACAGAACAACTCATCGGGTAAAATTGCTATACGCTTCTGCGCGCTGAATCGCGCTCATTACTTATTTTATAGCCTCGATGATAGGGCAATCTGCTTTCAGCCATACTGCCTTGGAGATAGCTCCCCAGCAGTATGAATTGCATTACTAAGTCTTTCTCTGATGAGTTTTTTGATAACATTTCCGGCCATGTCCAGTGTTTATAATGGGTGTAATGCAGACGGCGACTCAGGATTCTCTTTTCTCTTGCTAAACGGCACGAGCATCACCACTTTGTAGCACTTCAGGAATAACCCTTCACGGAGGAGAGCGTTGAACATACTAAGCTGCAAATCAGTGCAAGAGTAATAGACTTTCTTCATTACCTTACCTAGAATCCCATTTGGTCTTCGGTCATCGCTTCAGAAAGAATAGGCCATGTAGAGAAAAGAGCTCGCACACTCGCGTCCATCTTTTCCGCCCCATATGTGTAGGGCAAACGTTGGGCTACAAGATTTCCGCATAACCAGCTTATAGCCCAGGCCCGATAAATCCCAATTCATGTCGTCCCCCAGATTTTGCCAGCATCTGCCTTTGCTATCGATGATATGTTTAAAAAGACGCTTTTTGGCCCACTTATATATGCAGCAAGCTCTGTGGATCCCTCTTTCAAAGTTCATGCCCGCTGGGCCTCTATTCAGACCTTGTGAGATTCAGTTCACTGTTCAGCTATTTCAGATGACACCAGTACAGTATGGATGATATCAAGACAGTATGGTTAAGGTTACCATTTTTGTTGCTATGAGGCTTCCAGTATCAATATCCGAGCTATGAGCATTCCTAGTATTCTATCCTAGATTGGGAGACTGAGTATATGTACGCCAAGAAGGGCCCTTTTTAATCTCAAGAGGTATATACTGGTGATAATTGACCAAGTAGTCCAATAGAATCTTCCAATTGTGTACCACTGGTGTTTGGGACTCCATTGCAAATGTTACATTTGGGATAGTTTGAACACAACCCCAGTAGCGAAAAGTAGGGATGATGCTGGTATTTTACAAAACAAGCCTACTTTTGACTGCCATTTCCAGGACCCTACCCACGACTCTGCATTTATATATGAGCACTGTCTCGCGTCCAGTTGGCGGCAGTAACAGATTCATTAGGAAATCAAAGTGGCGAACCCCTGTCATGATGCTGCTTGTTGAGCAGCAACAAGACCACTTTCATTTCATTCGCAAACTACTTTTGTAGGTTTTGGGCTACAGTACTGCGGTGCAAGTTTATCTAAAAGATACATATCATTGCAGCTCTATTTCTGCTTTGCTTAGGGCATGGAAGACCTTAGGCATTGTTTAAGGTTGTCCACTCTAAGGCTTGCGTCTTTACATAACACTTATCAGGTCACTTGCAACAACGAAGTGCTACTGCTGTTCTCCGTTTCCTGCACACAATCCAGTCAATTTTTATTTTGCTCTTGCTAAGCATTTCTTCCATTTTCTTTTCAGGAATGTCAACGATTGCCATGCATTTCCCTCTGCTGTTTGCTTTGGTGAGCATTATTAACCGGCTTTCAAAGGAAAAAAGGTTATCTATCATCACATTTTTTTTGCTTTTTTTATATACGTTCACGTATAACCTTTGAACGAAGATAGATAGAAGAGTCCTGTTTCTAGGAAATAATACGTTTTCTTTCCTATTAGGTCCCATCCAAAGGACAAGAAATTCAATTTACGATGAAGGGCTTTTATCGTTAAAACTAAAAAAAATCCGATTTCAGGATGCTTTCCTCTTCCGCATTCATTCTTCGCCTACTGATGAACTTATTAAAAGATTCTTCTTACATCCTTAGCCGTAAACGTTACAGATAGGATTTATAAAATATTCCAAAGAAATAATAAAGATTGAGTGATTGTATATTATTGAGTCAATCGCCATTTCAAAATGATTCGTTACTTTCCAGTTAATATTATACATGAAAAGCCCAGAAATATAAAACTTGATTTCCAGCCTAAAGACCGACAAGAATCGGAATCTTCAAAGACGATACTTTTCCCTCTATAACTGGTCATAGTTTATAAAGATTCATTTAACTATAGGATATCATTTTCATGAAGATTTCATGAAAATTATGTGCCATAATTGACGGAAAACGGAGGCGATGGGTATCGAATAAACGTGAACGAGTGATACGGTTATTAAGGATGTTTTTAAGTAAATTTCTTGAGATTGATTGGGGAGTTTATGGTTACATATGTATATATATATATATATATATATATATATATATATATATATATATATATATATATATATATATATATATATATACATACATATATATATATATATATATATATATATATATATATATATATATATATATATATATATATATATATCTATAAATATATGTATATATATATATATATATATATATATATATATATATATATATATATATATATATGTATATATATATATATATATATATATATATATATATATATATATATATATATATATATACATATATATATATATATATGTATATATATATATATATATATATATATATATGTATGTTTATATATATATATATATATATATATATATATATATATATATATATATATATATATATATCAAGCATAGCTTCAATTTGTACCAAAATTGGTACAAAGATTCATTAAAGTGTGTCATAAAGCTCACAATAAAAAATCAAAAATCGAACCATCTGAAAGAAAATGGCGGGAAATCGGATAATAAAAACACTTCAGGGTCAGGTAAGAAGATCAAAATGGCAGCTAGGTAAAGTTGGAAATTCAAAAACTTCTTAAATCTACAATTTATATTGGATTTATATGAAACCTAAAATCAAGGTAGACGTCGATGAGATCTTGTACTAAAATGTATCAGATCAAAGTTCAATTCCCATGAACACTGTAAATTTTAGTAGCAGTGAGTTTTGCATTGCAATCGAAAAATTAAATTTTAAAATTCTTGGTACAACCTTTTCAAGAAACTGAATTTTAAGAGATTTAGAATGAAAAAAAAAAACCGACTTCAAAATATCCTAAAAAGGATGAAATGAATTTTATAGAAGCCGTGACAAATCAATTTCCCCATTTTCGCATAAAACCGCCAACATGTGCACCACCATCACAAAAGAAACGGAAACACTGATATGGCACCGCTTCCATAAAATTTATTTCCTCCTTTTAAGTGTAAGGGAAAGAGTTTCTGTTGGGGGCCTCTGGCTCGTTTCTCCATTGTTGTGGAGTGCTCTTTAGAGATAATGTTAATGTTAATGATAATGATTCTCAGGAAAAAACTTTAGTCACAGGATCAGCGCACGACAAGATTCGAAAAAATACAGTTTTTATACAAATAATGATTTTATCTCAGACGAAAAAGGCTCGTCTAAAAATCAATGAGCGATTAAGTATTTTAAAGATTCCAGCAATTCAGTCTCAAGCAATTAGAATTAATTAAGAAATATTCTTCTATATTGCAAATATTTATTCAATCCGTTGCACAAAGAAATAAGATTTTGTACCTATCAGTTAAGTTTCACGCGTCTGAAATAATGCATGCTAGCTAGCAATATACGATTTCCAATACAGACTTTGCTGCCATGCAATGGCAATTAGAAATTATTAGAAAAATACTAAGGATTTCATCTTATCAATGAATTTAAATGCACAATTCTTTTTACAAGAATTGCGATTGCTAAATTTTCCTGGACCGTAACTCAAGCATCCGCAAACATATTCAACACCTTTGAGAGACGGCTCCTGAGGTGAGTACTCAGAGTTAAGATGGACGGGAACAAATAGCGAGTTCGATAGAACTATGAGCTATATGAAATTTTTGACGAGCCGGTGGTCTCAACTATTTTAAGACTGTAGAAGCTGCAATAGGCAGCTAGTCTGACTCGGTCGACGAAGACAGTTCATCGCTGCTCAGAGTTCGCAATTGGGCGGTCAATGGACCGAGATAGCTGGAGGTGTTTGTTGCAGAAATGAAGACTCAAAGGAGGCTCTAGTGCTATCAAAAAGAAGAAACGCCAAAAATAAATAAACGTATTCTGAGCTTCGAAATTTTCGAATAGAGTCGGATACCCTCTGATTACAAAAGCATGCTCATAATTTAAGCTCTTTGTAGCACTATAGCCCCTCCGTAGTAATCGGGCAGTCACGAGCAAACTGCTCGAAAACTTTCCTATCTCCTATTCGAAATGTAATGGCAGATTTAGAAAAATATTTAATTATTTACATTCATAATCGTAATTTATAAAATAGTTTGCTTTCCTATTATTATTATTATTATTAAATGTTATCTCATATCAATTTTCCTTTATATTAAATTTAAATTTTTCCCTTTAATTATATTTTTCATGAGATTTAATATTTATTACTCTTTAAACTTTTCTTCATTTTTCTTTACTTCAGTTAAATTTTGTTTTTAAAATTTTTGAATCTGCCAAATACAATTTCGAGTTTAGGAATGCTGATGTAATGCGCCCCAACGGTGTATTACATCACAGAAGGCAAGCAACTGGGCTGATCGAACTCAGCTGATTCGATTTTACCGGTTACGAGACGAACAGAAGACAAGTTTTTGGAACGGCTCGGGAGTTAGTTTTCGGTTTTCACGGCGCAGCAAGTGACAACTTCTGGAAATATTTGGATAACGCGTCGTGGACGCCGTCATGATTTTCTGCAGGGTCTTCAAGAGAACGCCACGCAGGGCGCACATCACGAAAAACCGCACCGAAAAAGGAAAAAGTGCATGAAAACAAGCCCCGTTTAAATTCATAGAAAGTAGCCAAATTCCCTTGGCCATCATAATTTGGATTGCATTTTCACTCTTTTGCATGCTCGAAGTCACGTTCAAATAACGGGAGTTGTTACAGTGGACGTGTGTTGAAGTCCCGTTCAAATCTGTGTAGAGTGCGAAGAAGAGCGCCATTGGCGACAGTGAACAAGTGTTCTTTTACTTGCGCCGATAAATTTTTGGTAGTAAATATGTGTACAATGGTTAATTAATTAAGTACTTGAATTGTGCATTACTCATAAATCTTGAGGCTACCACCTTTTTGGCATGGAGCAGTGAGTAGCTGTCACGCCTGGTCGCATCATCAATGGGTTCTGAAGCGCGCATCTCATTTACTACGATCGGAAATCCTGCATACGGAGAGGTTCATCAAGAAGCATATCTGGGATTATAGTTGCTTTCATTATCGGCAATTGTTGCTACAGACAATGTGCGAAATATGCTACTAGGACAGGGAACGAGATGAGTATCTTTACCTAAAAGACTTGATAAATTTTTATTTAAATTAACGGTGTATCATCGGTCGAAGAATTTATACGAACTCTCTTGCCAAATATTAATGCAAGTTCCTTGAAAGAAGAAACATTGAAATATTTCCCATATGATTGTAGTTTTGCTGCGTACGATATCAAATTTAGCAATAATTTGAAAATTTTTTTTGTTCGCTTTCAGCAATCATTCGAGCATCATGGTCGGTGTCATTGAAATTAAGTGTAGAGTAAATGATTCCTTTAATTTCTTTGTTCAATATGCAGTGCTTTTATTTATTGAATATTGTGTGTTGAACAAGGCATTTCCGATTTGATTACATTAATCGGGCGGTAGTTTCATTTAAATTTGATTCAACACACTTACCTTTTGTAATATAGATTATGATTACATGTTTTGGGTCTTAATGCGTGACCAAGCTTGGCCTTGTCACACGTAAAGTTTTGGTCGTATTGATCGTTATGCAGAAAGCGATTAATATATTCCATATTTTTGCTTTTTTTGAAACATTGTAAGTTTTAAGGATAAATGTTAAATATTGGATTAGGGTATCCGCTGAGAAAGTTAGTTTTGGGATTATTAAATGTATAACGTAATTGATTTTGAATTGATAATGAATAAAATAATGTTTCGTTATTGCTAGAAGAACTTCAGTCTTTTCATTTCATGCGACCAGACCGGGTATAGGATCCGCATCGATGGCATATGGGCTAGCCATCGGGCGCACTCCTCCATTTTTTGTCGCTTAGCAGGGACTCTTGCCGGGTAGAGTGGCCTTCGCTTGCCCTTTTATGATATAGGGTTATGTGATTTCATTGCATAAATCTATAGCATTAATTGGTTACGTTTGTGCTTCTGATTTGAGGGAAAAGTCATATGAAGTGCTTTTGTATGAGTTTTTCTCTCAAATGGGAAACACATGGCCACGTCTACGGTTGGATCTTGATCCGGTTGGAAGGGTGCGAGGGGGCACCACCTCCATCGGGATTCCCCACTCTTATTTGTGGGCCATAAGGACCGTCGTTAATGACGAAGTCTCCGCCAGTCCGTCCGTTTTCGCTCGTCTCAACTTGTTCTCTGTATAAGCAATTTCAACCCTTAGTAGGTTACCTCAGCATCAACGCCAGTCGATCGGCATTCGATCCCTTTAATTCGTTTGCAGTGGGTCCTTGTGCTAGGAGGAAAGAACCCACCCCACGACACCGCAACGCTAGCCTGCCAGCGCATCCCCAGACAAGGCCAATCTTGGCGGATACTACCATCCTCTTCCGCCGAAGCAGCAGACCATCGCTGCAGTCCTGCACCAACATTTTATATTGTAATGTGACGCCTACGCCCGGGAATCGAAGTGATTCCGATCCCGAACCCTTGCACCCGGCCAGATGGTTATGACCTCGAAGTGCAAGTGGACTTCATCTTTCGTGCGGATATCGTTGCGCAGAAAATATTTTTTTTTCCCTTTCCAAATATTTAGATCTGTGGATATAAATATTTGAAACATAAATATTAACCAAACACCGATACATTTCGAGGCATATCCATCTGGTAATGCCCCCCCACAGTTGCCATCAAAACACTATGCCACTGGCGACCAATAAAAATGCACATTGCCGCCATGCGGCGTTCCATTCCGCGTCAGTTGCGACGACTCCTAGTCCACATCTGTTTTGTCGGATGTTGTCAGATTGACAGTCCGACGCAACGTGGGAGAAAAAACGCGGAAAGAAGGAAAAGATAACCTCCGGGATAAGTGGAGCGAGTTTCGGATGCCATTTGAAAACTCGTCGGGCGGGTTGCTTCTCCGTTTCGGAAGGTAGGTGAAATGATGTCACACAGAAATTAAATATTGAATCGATATTTCGGTTTAAGGGTTTCCGGGAAAGAAATGAAAGCGGTATCCATTGCGGCTCGTGCGGGGCTTCAGTTCCACGTTGGCAGAAGGATCGAGGCATCAGTACTCGCGTACAACGAGACTCGGATCTGGTGGTGCAACTGCTGCTGTACATTCTGCAGCCATTCTAAAGGACTTGACCGCGGAGTTTCCCGACTTGGACAGGCGGATTGGATCCTGCATTGCTAGAGATGTTGTCATCCCACACATTCCTAACGCTTGCTCAGAAAACAGGAAAAAAGATAAGTGAAATATTAATTAAATAAGAATTTAAGAGAGTTCTTGAAACACTGGTCGTGCGGGAAGTGGGAAATTAGATAGCGAAAATTGTAGTGAATGCAGTAGTGTGACAAACTGTAGTGTTCCACCGAGTTCTAGAAAAAGTCAGTTTGCAATAAGTCATTTGATGTGGAAAATACTAATAACGGAGTTGCGAGAGCGCAAAGATGATATAGATACGCTACGTGGAAGAATTGAACGTTTAGAGACTTCCCAAAAAGAATACCAAGACCTCACTGTTACTCTAGAAAGCAAAAGATATAGGGCTGAAAGACTGACTTGACGGAACTCCACCAAAATGAAATAATTAATTTGAAACAAACTATTGCCGACCGGGAAGAAAAAATTCAATATCAAAATGATGAGATGCTGAGAGATGTTAATGAAGTTTTGGAGAATTCTCAAACACGAAGTACGAAAATATAATATGTATACCAACAGCCGTATATGATTGTGGAGGGAATAGACGCACGAGCACTTGTTGTAAAGTTAATTAATATAGTGCTAACAATATTACGAGTAATACTTTTACTCTTGGCTACGGCTGCCGGTATTATCAGCCATTTCTTAAAGACCAGGGTTCGTTTTTTAACGACTGGTTTCTCTATATTGTTGGTAATATTTGTGAAACGTCCATGGCCTGAGTTAAGAGACATCGGAGCTGATTTGATACGACATTTGAAAGAATCGCTAGTAGTCAAGCAAAAGATTTAAATGTTTAGGATAAATAGAACACGAACAAAATTGCTGAATATATTATACTTTGAGTGTTATGTATGTATGTGACAATAATGCGAATTTGACGAAAATATGCGTAATTCAATGTTTTAGGAACGGTGTATCATCCAATGTGGTCACAATTATCAAAAAAACGGCTTATTTAGGGTTTTTCAACTCCTACACCATAACAGTTTTACACGAAGGTAGCCGTTTTCTATGTCTAACATATTTCTTTTAAGTACAAGCCTTATCCCAATCAAGTCGCATTTTCAATTCAGTTTTTCTAAATGCAGAGGGATTTGGAATTGCCTTTTCGTTTGGCTATACCCTCAATTTCATGACTTTGTCACCGAATATTTCCTTATTCATGTTTATGCGCTCATCCTAAACAACGCAAATACTTATTCCAAAATCAATCATTCAACTGCGTTTATCTTGATCTTGTTTAAATTACATGAACTCATGAACAGCCGCGGAGATTGTCACTCATTAGTTCACCTTGTAATGCATAATTGAACAAGACTTCAACAGCATCAAAACATTACTTATGAAACCTTAATATTAGGTTACTGTAGAGGAATAATCACATAAAATAGTCGAAATTTCCACCAACCGTTTATATTTAAATATTGGAGCAATCAAGGAACTACCTAAATCAACCAGTAGTTTAGACTTCTACAATAATTTTTTTTTGCTTATAAGCAAGGCACATGCAAGAAACCAATATTTAAACACACACACCCACTCCTTTTGTCGTTTGAACGTTAGTGTCACATCATATTATCACCAGAATTTAAAATGTTGAAAAAAAATATTATTTAACAAGCAATTATATTTGTGGCCTAATCAAGTTCGTTAGTAGGAGTTGTTTTTATAGATTTTTAGGTTAAACTAGATTAAAAATCATTTTTGGGGGATATTTAATGCATTATGTATCCTCTTGGAAATTGTTTACTAACCGTGAAATATATGTAGGATATCAAAAGAAAATTATGTTCCTGATAAGTTAAAACGTTACCGAAACCGCCGCGAATAATTGAACGGTAGAGAATTTAAAACGCACAATTGACAAGTACTGCAAAGAGAAAAAAAAAATTTTTTTAGATTTTTTTGTCAAAGATTTCTTTTAATACTGTTTGGTTATAAGATTATTTTTATATTTTTTTTTAAGATACTAAAAGACGCTAAATTTCTAAGAGTCATGAAATATTGGAATGATCTCTTTTGATGTTAAAATCGTTAAGAAAATGTTGCCTAATGTCTTTCCTAATTTGACTTGTGCTTTGCCTGAAATACTTCTTTTGGAATATGATTCGTATGAGTCGTAATCCTACTGATTAGCAAACAAAAGCTTCGAAGCCGATTGTCAAAAAAATTTGTGAATATTTATTTTAAGTACAAATAATTATTGAGAGTAAAGCTTGCATCATGTTAGTTTGATATGCATATGTTTTTTTCAAACTGAATCAAAAAGAAAAAAATCTAGGTTAAGAAAAGATAAAAATAGAGTGCACTTTGAATATCATTTTTGGTAAACTTTGATATATTCGTAAATTTTTTAAATAACGCATTCACTACAGTCAAACTAAATAAAATCAGAATTCCGATTAAGATAGATTTCAATTTAAATAAATCCTGTTTTGATGAAACCGATTAGGTTCTTGCATTTCCATTTTTCAATTCCATTCAATGCATTTGTTCGGAATTATTTTGTTAGATATTTTTAAATACGGTATGGTCTAAATAGAATTATGATATTTTCTGTATCCAGACACATGTTTGCTAAAATTTATAAATAAAATTATGAATTGCTAACTAACTAAAGACTTTCCTTTTCAGTAGTTCTTCTTTTTTTCAGTGGGAAAGGAGAGTGCAGGGTAGGTATGCCGTCGCGAGGGTAGGGTTTCGACAAATCCGCTGAGGTCGGTTTCGCGTCGCGCGCGGTACGCGGTACCTTTGTTGTTTTGTCGTTTTATTAGCGTAGTTTTCGTCGGGTTGAGTTAGAGTAGCATATTTTTCGGTACCGCGTCGGAAATTCGGGAACGCGAAATAAAAATTAGCTTTTGGTTCTTTGACTGTTTATAGGAAGAAATACGGAGTAACGTAGAATAGGTCTCTTCTCCGTATGGTTTTGTTTTGTAACGCGTTTATAAACGGGCGTGTTCAGGTGGCTGAAAATATTGTAAATGAGCGTAACCCATTCGGAGACCCGCGACCGAAATCCTCTCCGAACTAGCTGGCCGACAAGCAGCCACCGCGTGAATGGGTTACGGTGCACGGATTGGTTGACCGGTTGGTACCATCCGTTGGCACTACTCAGACTTAACGTCTAGAACCGATGAGAGGTCGGTTCCGCGTTCGAACCTTAAAAAGGTGAAAATCATTACAATATACTTACTTTCTCTACACCTCTCGGGCCTTTGCTTCTTGCAACAAGTGTCTTCAACTATCTTGGTCCATTGACCGCGTCCTTCAATTCGCAAATTCGAGCAGTGATAAACTGTTTTCGTTGACTGAATCAGACTAGAGTTTCTACGGTTTTCCCACCGGTCTCTGCCCTTCAGTTCTCCCAACGAATACCTTTTTGGGTATCCTTTGCTCGTTCATACGATTAATGTGGGTGGCAGCATATAAGTCGGCCAGGAAATGCCTTCGCAAACTGATCAACAACAGCAAGGCTCGCTGCTGGCAAGATCTAGTGGATAGTGTGAACAAGGATCCGTGGGGCCTTGGCTACAAGCTAGTCATGCGGAAGCTTGGTGTCCTACGGCAGCCTTGTATACATGACTCGGAAAAGATGGGCGCGATAGTGCAGGGACTCTTCCCTGCCCAACCTGTCCGTATTGACGCTGTCCATGGTGAAACAGCAGTCGAGTGCCCACTCTTCATACACCTGGAACTGGAGGAGGCAGTCCTCTCATTGAAAACGAGGAAGGCTTCAGGTCCAGATGGGGTTCCGGCTGAGGTGTTGCGGCTCATCTATCACCATTGTCCTGACTTGCTGCTCACCACATTCAACGCTTGCCTACGGGACGGGGTTTTCCCGGTACGATGGAAGGTGGCGAGGCTCGTGTTGATTAGCAAGGGGCAGAGAAATCCCAAATCGCCGTCTGCATACCGCCCGTTATGCATGCTGGACACGGCTGGGAAAGTGCTAGAGAAACTCATCAAGGGAAGACTCACTGACGCGATTCGTGCTGCTGGGGACCTATCTCCTCGGCAGTACGGCTTTAGAGCAGGACGTTCTACCATTGATGCGATTACAGAGGTGGTGAACGCAGTCCAAAAGGCAGAGGCATATAGTCGCACCAAGCGACGGATCGTCCTGTTGGTGACACTCGACGTCGGGAATGCCTTCAACTCCGCTAGATTGGTGGATATTCTGGATACGCTGGAAAACTCTTTTCAAATTCCAGAATATCTAATGCGGCTAACTACCTAAAGGACCGAAGCCTGCTCTACGACACGACATAGGGCTAACGAAGGATGGAAATTACATCGGGTGTTGCCCAGGGATCTATCTTTGGTCCGGACCAAGGATGTGGAACGTGTCTTACGACGGGAGACTTCAGATGCCAGATGAGTCGCGCTTGGTCGGCTATGCGGATGATGTTGCAGCAACTTAGGCTAGGTATGCTAATGTGCCGAGTGAGGGACTGGATGACTGCTCGCGGACTCAGTTTAGCACTGGAGAAAACCAAAGTAGTCATCTTGACAAAAAATAGAGAATCCCTAGAGTAAAGATGATAAGTATTGGCGACTTACGAATCGAATCGAAGCCAGCGGTGAAGTACCTGGGGCTACTGATCGACTCAAAGATGAGTTTGTCTGAGCAAGTCAGGACAACGGCTGAGAAGGCTTCTTCGGGAATATCGGCCCTGAGTCGACTTATGGCCAACGTAGGGGGACCCTGCCCATCAAGAAGACGACTCTTGATGAGTGCTGTAGGGTCAAGGCTACTGTACGGAGCAGAGGTATGAGACGACGCTCTCAGCAAGGAGGTATACCGAAAACGTTTGGCACAAGTACAGAGAAGGAGAGCACTGAGAATTGCATCTTCGTATCCGATAGTCTTTGACTCGGCGGTGAGAGTTATTGCAGGCGTGATTACTGTTGCCCTCCTTGCTGGAGAGCGCCACGCTATTTTCCTGCGCCGAAACGAGGATGCGAGGGAGATGGTTGTCCGCGAGGAGAGACAGCGCTCACTCAACGATTGGCAGTAGTCTTGGGTGAATTGCACGAAGGGAAGGTGGACTGCGCGCCTCATCCTGGATGTGAGACCGTGGCTAAATCGAAGGCATAGTGAGACTGACTTCTATATGACCCAGCTTTTGAGCGGGCATGGGTGATTTAGGCTTACCTGCATAAGATCGGTAAGCCGGTTTTGCTCAGGAGAGGAGTACAATGCCTGCCACACATTTTTTGCGTGTGCCAAATGGGTCAGGCTGCAAAGGGAACTCTACAGGGAGACGGAAGAGCTCACCCCATATAATATAGTTGCGGTGATGCTCGAATCGGTTGACGAATGGAGCCAGGTGGCACATTATGCTCGGGCAGTCCTAAAATATAAGCGGGACTCACAGCAGCCGGGGACGCTGGGGCTGGGGGATCGCTCTTCTGGCATTTCCTCTTCCTCTCTCCCCTCCCGCTAGGAAAGGGACTCCCTAGCTGGAAGGCGCCCCACGGCGTAACAAAACGAGACCTGGCCCGAAGTAATGTGTCAAACGGTTCCAGGCTGGGTTCTCAGGTTAACAGGGGAGGTGTTTAGTGGGTAGTCTAGCCGCGCATGGAAGTCCCACACTCTGTGCATAAATAGCATTCACCTGCCTACAAACAAAAAAAAATGTGGCCAGCCCATTGCACCTTACAAATAAATAATTAAGTATTTATTACTGAAAAATCAACATAAAACTTATGGAATTTGAAAAATGTTCTCAATTCATTTAAGCCATGGAGCAAAGTACACATAAAACAAGGGTAAACTGTACAATGCAAATTACTTAAAACCAGCATAATTCAATTTTCTAGCCAATTACCTAAAATAAATACTCGAAGCTTCGAAAGAGGAAGAAAAAAGAAAACTTTCACTGAAAAAATTACCGGGAAATTTCTTCTTTTACTTCATAAAATCTTCATTAGCCGTTAAGACACGGATAATTATGTGCGGTAAAGAAAATCCTGAAAGACAGTATCATCATCATTTAGTTGCTACATAATATACCAACGAAGACAACAGAGAGAAAAGATAAAAGTAAAGGAAAAAAACTCCAACTCCCGCATTTTCACCTGTACACTAAAAATATACACTCGCTAATTATGATTCAGGTACAGAGGATCTTTCGTATTTTCCTCTCACTTCCTCTTCCTCCCAGCTTCTATCTGTCGCAGTATGTAACGTAGAAGAGAAACAGTAAAAGTACGAGTGTGTAAACTTCTAAGTACAAGCAGTTGTTAAAATTATGAACCGGCAGAAGGAAAATTTCTTTTCTTACTCGCATCACCAGATTGGGTGGGAAGAGCGAACTTAACATAATGCTCTCTCTCTCTACATGGTATGGTGGTACCCTATGCGATACATTCTTGCTATTTTTCAACCAAACAAGGACCGTGTTGAAAGATCTAATGTACCTCGACTCCATTCCATTTTGCGCCTTCATTGTCTAATGGTGTAATCTACCATCGTTGGTTGCTAGGTGCCCATGTAAGGTAAGGCAAGGTGAATTGTTCGTACTTGGTCCTGGTACTCTGATGAAAGTTTTACGGTGATTATTCCTTTTAAGACAACTATGCGTGAAATTTTTAACGGTGAGATGGGAGCAATGTAGAATGGCACAAAAGGACGAGAAAATTGTCTTGTTAAGTGCGGATGCTTTAAGTGTACGTTTGCTGCTTGGGATGGGTACTGATGATATTTTAGTTATTTGGATTTCTTGGGACAAGAGGGCCTTGTTGAAATGGATTTGTTATCAGGATTAAATGTAGTATTCCTTGTAGTAATTTGATGAGAAATGTTTTAAAAACCACTTTGAATATGATTGTTGTAGAAATGGCGGCCTAGTGTGGAATTAATTGTTATTTTTTTCAACAAGGATTATTACACACATAAAGGACCTGTGGGTGTAATGATTATCGTTGGTTTAAAATTTACTTTCGATTCCGTAAGCATATGGAAAGGCGTTATAATGTCCCACATATAACCAGAATAGTTAGTTTATGTGTAAACTGCATGCCTGGAAAATTAAGCCAGGTGCTTAGTAAATCCCACAATTCATCTTTATTAATTTCCAACTTCTTAATTTTTCTCGGAACATGAAGCAACGCAAAATACACGTTTATAAACTTATTTCCTCTCAAAATCATAAATTTTCTTCACTTCGTGGAGTAACTTTCCTTGGATTGTGTCTTACTTTAAAACAACAAAGGAACGCGAGAGTTCATAAGATTTGGCTCGCTTAAGGTTTTGTATCGTCTTACGTACTGATAAAGTGCTTGTCCTGTTTGTATCTTTGCACTTTTCCAGATGCTTCTGGCAGTATAAAGCAATGAAACAAGAATAGTGTGTAAAAGTTTTCTTCATTAAAGTTCACTTCTTTCCTTTAAGAGATAGCGAAGGCGACGGTAGTTTGGTAATTCATTATGAAATATTTTCAAACCCATACATAGTGTGTAGTGGTGACAGTTTTGGTGATAAAGGTTAAAAGATAAAAAGGCTCAAAGTAGGATAGTAAAGTTCGCAACATGATCAAGGCGTAGGTGAAATTATGTTGAAGGTTAATTCAAGGTTGAAATGAAGCATTTGAACTTTGGAAATATTAATCAATTGCATTATCTTCTTAGGATATTTTATATACGAGTATACTTTCGAAGCCGTATTTATTCTCGTTTTTTTCCATAACTAATCTTATTACTTATGAAAATTGTTTGTGTCTAGCTACTTAATTGAGTTGCATTAATACTTTTTCTGATAAATTATTAGAGAATCAAAATGTGTACTAATTTTACTCAGGCCATCACGCGATTCGATACATACGGGTGATGGTGACCACCGTGCCTAAGGGTGAGAAAATTATTCAAATTTATTCTACAATACTTATCCAAGGTCAATATGTTTTTGTTACTACGAATTATATTTAGGTTAATTTTCTCCTGGAAGCACTAATACCTATATGCTAAATGCTTATTGATTATTCGACCCTTTTTACAACTATTTATTGTAAATATATGTGATAATTTTCTCTACACAGAGTTTTTTGCATCATGCGTTCCTCGATTTCGTTTTCAAATGGCTTGGATTGTTTGATTTGCAACATGAAAAAAATTTGACGTAATATTTATATTATTAATGGAAAGAAATCTTCTTATGAAGTCTTCAATTAATTTTCGTTTATGCCTTCAAAAGCTGTCGTACTTCCATTTGCTTCTCATAATGATGCAGCTATTAGGGCCGTATCTTAAATTGCAACGACAGCATTTGATATTTTTGCTAATAAGAATAGCATTTTGATACTGACCTTCTACTAGAAGGTGATTGCTTTCACAATAGATTATTTACGAACGGGACGCGATCAAAATGAATCGTGATCCCTGATGAATTTCAATTGGAAAAAAATTGTTCACATAATTTTCAGGCTATCAGTGACTTTTAAGTCCTTGCCGGGTGAATCTTCAACAAAATGGACGTATTAAGTCCTGGTGCAAGTTTTTCAATCGAAATACATCTTATTCTTCTTCGTAGCAATACAGCCCCTTCGCCTTCGCTTCCTGCAACAAGCACCACAAACTCTCTCGGTCCATTGACCGCTTCCTCCAATTTTGAAATCCGAGTTGTGATAAACTGTCTTCGTCGACCAAGTCAGACTCATTGCAGCTTCTGAAGTCTTACAATCGTCAACGATTTCATACAGCTCGTCAAAAATTTATTATAGCTCATGGTTGAATCGAACTGGATATTGAGCCCCATCTAGCTTCATGCTGAACATTCGCCTTCGGACCCGTCTCTCAAAGATGTTCAATATGTCTGCGGATGCTTAGGTTAGGATCCATATTTCACGACCATAGTATGTATAGCAAAGGTCTTATTAAGATTTGTATACTTGGAGCTTAACTTTGAACATTGGGCAATCGCAATTTCTTTTAAAACTAAATAAATACCTTTTACCTGTATAGGTTTACTACAGTCACGTGCAAAATTATTGGGAAACCTACATTAATGCCATTTTAAGGCAATTCAGCGCTTAAAAAATTAAACATATTTTAATTTATGATTATTCTAATTTATTTCGATCCAATAATTGAAGACAGAAGTGGATGAAGGTGTCATGTAACAAAAATAAGATTGTGAGAAAAATGTGTTCAAAGAAGATATTTCATTACCTTGGTATAAATAGTAGTGTTTCTATTGTCTCTTATAAGTACAATACATAGCGCCATAATGATAGTAGCTACCAATGAAACATTTTGTCGCGTGTTATGGTTCGCGGCCAATAATTTTAATGTTCCGGGAAAGTGAAAACGCAATGTCTTTTTCAATTAAGTTTAAAAGAGTTTATTTAAAAGAATGCACAATTATTAATTTCACTATTGAAGGTCTAACTTCCACTTGTCAATAAATTTCTATTGCAATTGTCTTCTAAAGTCACTTCACAATCACTTAATCAATATCGCCTTTACTTCGCGCTCCACTCTATCGCAGTTTTCACTATCGCGGTTGTAATGAATCCTCCCCCCATTCATTCAGCTCGCCTTTAAATAGGGTCTCTAGCCATTCAACCCACTTCTCGTACGTTGGCGAATGTTCTGCCGAGAGGCACGTAATATATTCGAGCAGCTTAATGAATAGAGTGATGTCACATTCAAATGTTGATCATGCTTGGTGGGTTCTCGTGGTTTCGAGTAAATTCACTTTGTTGGTCATGAGGCTCTTAATGGTTGTGAAAACAATTGCAACAGTAGCTCGCAGAATTATTCGTACATGTAACATCGCCCCCCCCCCCTCAGTTCTTTTCGCCCCGAAAAGATGTTTCACCAGTTGTAGTCAATTCTCCCTGGATGTAATATGGGGCAAGACGCTTCAGGTGCTTGATTTTCATTTTGGCTCTCGGCTTACGATGTTCCTGTATGCGATATACGACGCCGTTGATTCACTTTGTAACCCAGTATGGTCCCTCCCAATTATGCTGCAACTTTGGAGACCCACCTTTCCGTCGCTGTGGGTTATATAGCCAGACCAAATCATCTTGCTGGAAGGCAGTAGAATTTGCTTTTAAATCATACCTGGTCTTCATGCGGTCAGCAGCTGATTTGAGTTGCTTTCGCACTGTCCGATGCATCTCGTTCAGCCGTTGTCTGAGCTCACTTGCGTACTCCGAGATCGTTTGGGATTTCTCAGCGGGTGTCTCAAACTTTATATTAGCTGGCAGACGAATAGTCTTTCTAGAATGACTTTTGCTGGGGCTTGGGCCATCGATGCATGTACAGCAGCTCTGTACGCCATCAAAAATAGTGCAATATGTCGGTCCCAGTCCCTTTGGTTTTCGTCACCCATCTTTGCGAGGTGTTTATTGAGTGTATCGTTGAAACGTTCGACCATTCCATTGGATTGGGGATGCAGCGGTGTTGTCTTCGTTTTCTGTATCCCCAGCAATTCGCACATTTCACCAAAAACTAGTGACTCAAAGTTTCGACCTTGATCCGAATGTAGCTCACAAGGTACGCCGTCAATACTGACCCAATTTGACATTAGCTGTTCGGCTACAGTAGTTGCTTCCTGGTTGGGAATCGAGTAGACTTCGGGCTACTTGCTGAAATAATCGGCCACAACCAGCGTGTATCGACTTCCCCATTCAGATTCAGGAAAGGGTCCAGCGATGTCAACAGCAATCCTTTCAAACGGTACACCCACGTTGTAGGTTTGCATTTGTCCCCTCAGTCGTCGCTTTGGACTTTCGATGGAAGCGCAAATTGTGCATCTACGGCACCAGTCCTCTACGTCTTCTCGAGCGTGGAGCCAGTAAAACCTTTCCTACAATTTCGCTAAGGTCTTGTTAACATCAGGGTGGCCTCCCGAGGATCCTTCATGCATTTCCTTAACCACATCGTGGATTCGGCTTTTCGGGAGTATAGTTTGCATCCTATAGGAGCTGCCATCCGCCGTTTCCCATTTCCGCTTGAGTATGCCACCTTCCACCTGAAGGGAGTTCCATTGTGCCCAATAGCTTTTCAGGGTTGCGCCATGCATTGAAACGTCCTTCCACTCAGGCCACCCAGTCGTCTCCTTCCATACGAGCAATGGTCCGATGTCTTCATCGGCTAGCTGGGCGTTTCGAATCTCCTCCGATGACCAACCTTCATCAAATACGGGCGTTATCACTTGCAGATCAGCGCTCGGCCCCTTTTCCTCAATCCGCCGGCAATGCTTGCAGTTAGCTGGACATAGACGACGAGATAGGGCGTCAGCATTTCCATGAACTCCGCCCTAATGAAGTAGTTGGGGCCTCACTAGGTCCTGTTGGATAGTCGATCGGGTTGCACCAGTGTTGCTTGTTATGGTGCAATGTTCTTCATCAACTTGACCAAGAAGGCATAAGTCTGCTTCTCCAAGTTGTTGCCTTGACACGGCGATGGGTGTGCTGGGGATGTCGATCCTCCTAGCCAACGTCCGCCCGACGAAGTTGGCCCTTCCAGTTTGATGGGCTTCCATTCTAGGCTCTAGACTCGGTCTGGATCTCCACCATCCTGGACAATACCTCTGTTTTTTTCGCTTCTTGCAGTCTCTTTGCAGTTGCCTCTTCTCACCACAATCCCAGAATATAGGCGCACTATTTGCCTGCGGCTCTCGCTCATTTTCCACGCGCTCACACCTGCATTCGTCTGTCACTACCTCACGGACCCAGGCTGTACTACGACTCGCATTTTTCGCTGCCTCGAAGTTCAGACTGTAAGCCAATGCGTCTTTAACCGTTTGCTTTTGAGCTAATCGCACGGCTTGTTGCAATTCCTGGTCCTTTAAGATGCTGATGAATGCTTCTGTCGCTGCGTCATCGTGATGTTTTGGGTCGTAAGCTGGATAAGCCAAAAGTGCCAGTCACTCAATGTCTTCGGCTAGCTGCTGTAAGGTTACACCAGACTTCTGCATCCGATGCCATCGCTGTGCCCAGTAAATCTGCTTCAGATGATCGTCTCCATAACGCATGTCCAGCGCATTCATTATAGCAGCCGGGTTTGAATGCAACTCAATGGGGATAATCCGCAAAAGCTCGGCAGCTGGGCCTTTTAGAGCAAGAATTAATGCAGTTGCTCGTTCTTGCTCATTCCAGTGATTTATCCTAGCAGCGGCTTCAAACTGGATTTTGTAAATACTCCAGACCGTTTGCCCGCCGAATATTGGTGCTTGCACATTCCTGGATGTGCTTTGCGCTGCAGTTATAAGCGGTGCTGGTGAGGTGGTTACTACTGCCTTCGCTGCTTCCAATTCCTTTTTCATGTTTTCCATCTCATGGTTGATTCTGTCCTCGACCTGGCTGATATCATGGTTGATTCTCTCCTCGACCTGGCTGATCTCATTGTTGATTCTCTCCTCGACCTGGTAAACCTTTTCCTCGACGCATTTAATTTGGTTGTTCAGACTACCCAGCTCCGCTTTTATTTCCGTTGACCGCTTTTGCAAGTCTGCCTTGAGTTCGATATCTTGTTAGTCCAGCTTCGCTGATTGTTCATGTAGCTGCGCTGATTGTTCATCTAGCTTCACAGTTAGACTGGATGACATCAGCATTAGCATTTGCATCAGTGCATCTTCTGGTTCCTTTGATTTTGGCGTTTCTGCGTCTCCCTTAAGCTCCGCCATGGTAAATTCATTTATTTTCAAATGTTAGCTTCATGGTTATTATTTATTTTTATTATTTTGGTTTTTAATTATTTTTCCACAAGTTTTGCACGTTACATTTCAATATTGTGCATTTTTTTGTACGTTTAAACGTTTTTCACTTTCAAAATTTTCTTTCTCCCTTCTCGACACAACTGTCTCGTGTTATGGTTCGCGGCCAATAATTTTAATGTACCGGGGAAGTGAAAACGCAATGTTTTTTTCAATTAAGTTTAAAAGAGTTTATTTAAAAGAATGCACAGTTATTAATTTCACTATTGAAAGTCTAACTTCCACTTGTCAATAAATTTCTATTGCAATTGCCTTCTAAAGTCACTTCACAATCACTTAATCAATATCGCCTTTACTTCGCGCTCCACTCTATCGCAGTTTTCACTATCGCGGTTGTAATGAATCCTCCCCCCATTCATTCAGCTTGCCTTTATATAGGGTCTCTATCCGTTCAATCCATTACTCGTACATTGGCGAATGTTCTACCGAGAGGTACCTAGTATATTCGAGCAGCTTAATGAATAGAGTGATGTCACATTCAGATGTTGATCATGCTTGGTGGGTTCTCGTCGTTTCGAGTAAATTCACTTTGTTGATCATGAGGCTCTTAATGGTTGTGAAAACAATTGCAACAGTAGCTCGCAGAATTATTCGTACATGTAACAATATGCACAATGGAAAACAATATTGATTCTTTGATAAAAAATGCTAATCAACAACAAAGCAGTTTTGAACTAAAAGAAATTAAAAGTATAGACTCAAAACATTACACGAGCACAAGATTAAGGTTATACTATTCTGTAGAGCATCACAAAGGTTTATCGTAAAGAAGAGTGAAAAATGAAAACTCAATTTTTAAAAATTGGTTCGTAAAAGTATATATACCCTTCCTTAACAAACTTCATTTGTTCCGTCAAAGTTTTTTTCCTTTCTTCGGAAATGGTTCCATACTTTTCCCGTATTTTCTTGATTTTAGACACTGGTAGATTAGTACGCTGCTTGTTTCTATACATATATATTAACCTTTTTAAATCGAGACGTTTCATCATGAGACTTTTTGTAGGGATAGGATCCAAATTCCTCTACTCGGATCCACCTGATGCCATCACGAAATCTACGATTTGGTCCGACTGATCTCTTAACCTATAAACTAAATTGAAGTTGTCGGCGAATTCATTCATTTTCTTGAAATGGTCAGCCATATTTATTGCTTTGCTCTTTTTAGTTGCTTTATTTATCATATCATGATACTGTCGAGGCACGTAAATAGTATCGTGTTTTATCAAAACTTTATCAATTCTTCCAAAGTCTCTATCAGAGTCTAGATAAGTGTGATTCTGGAAACGTATTGTCAATACAGCTAAAGTAACTCTTTAGGATGAGGTTTTGATAAAGACAGATAACTAGGAAATTTTTATTCTATCCTGCATATGAATCATACCATAATATCAAATGATCCTTGTTTTTATATCATCATCCACCTCTACGAAATGTAGCAGGGGACTGAAATTTTCCCAGCTCCCCCTTCTTGCAAGGTCTTTCGTCTATCTGTAAAAAACTGCCTTTTCGTTTCCTTTTGTGCAATCACCTGAATGCCGAAGTTGTAGAACCACATCTGCCTCAAATAAAATGCCTTTGATGTGTCATTTTTTGGTAAAGGCATTGTTTTTTAAAGGTTCAGACTTATATAATATAAGTTATTTGCCACATTTGCCTGTTGCGACATAGTTCTGCTTGTGCGCTGTGCTAGAGCCACCAGCATCACAAGATGAACATTTATTAGTTTTTAGTTGTCCGAATGATAAGTTAAATTCTGTAAAAGAAAATATTTGTGACTGCTTGTGACTGTTGTAGTCTTCTAAGCAAAGTTCATGCAATTCGGTCAAATTCGACATTGGACAGAAGTACATTTTATGCGGGTTTTCACTTCTCGAATAATGGGACTCCTCCACAGAAAATTTTGAAATATGATTCTTAACATATTGCTTGATTTCGAGTTTTATCTTATGAGGCCGGTTTGTATACTTTCTTCTTTGATCTGGAGGTGGAGTTGAAGTGCTCCTAACAACCCTCACCTTTTTTTGTGGTGGGGAGGTAAATGCCCATTTACGCACATAGTGTGGGACTCCCATGCTCGCAAGAAGGCAACAGGGCTACCCACTAAACACCTCGCCTGTCAACATGAGAACCTAGCATGGGACCGTTTGACACATTACTTCGAGCCAGGTCTCGTTTTGTTACGCCGTGAGGCGCCTTCAAGCTGGAGGATTGCTCTTCTAGAAGGAGGGAAGAGGGGAAGAGGAAGTGCCAGAAAAGCGATCCCTCAGCCCTAACGTCCCCGGTTGCTGTAAGTCCTTATTATCTTTCAGGACTGCCCGAACATAATGTGCCGCCTGGTTCCATTTGTCAACCGATTCGAGCATCACCACGACTATATTATCCAGGGTGAGCTTTCCCGTCTCCTTGTAGAGGTCCTTGCGTAGCCTGTCCTATGTTATGCACGCGAAAATTCGTGGCAGGCATTGCCTTCCTCCCCTGGGCAATAGCAACAATCGGTGGATCGTGACTTACCAATCTAGTGCAGGCAAGACTAAAAACACCCACGCCCGCTCAAAAGCTGGGTCAGATAGAAGTCAGTCTCCCCATGCCTTCAATTAAACCACGGTCTTACATCCGGGATGAGGCACGCAGTCCACTTTCTCTTCGTGCAATTCACCCAAGATTGCTACCAATCGTTGAGTGAGCGCTGTCTCTCTTCGTGAACAACCATCTCCCTCGCATCCTGGTTTGGGCGCAGGTAAATAGCATGGCACTCTCTTGCAAGAAGGGCAGCATGTATCACGCCTGCAATTTTTCTCACCGCCGAATCAGACACTGTAGGGTACGAAGATGCAATTCTCAGTGCTTCTGTTCTCTGTACCTGTGCCAAGCGTTTTCGGTATGCCTCCTTACTGAGAGCGCCACCCCATATTTCAGTTCCGTACAGTAGCACTGAGCCTATGGCACTCACGATCAGTAGCCCTAGGTACTTCACTGCTGGCTTCGATTCGACTAATATATCTCCAATACTGATCATCCTTACTCTAGGGATTCTCTTTTTTGTCAAGATGACCACTTCGGTTTTCTTCAGTACTAAACTGAACGCATGCACAGACATCCAGTCTTATTAGTCCTCTAGTAAGGACAGCAAATGGTATCACGCCTGCAATAACTCTCACTGCCGAATCAGAGACTGTTGGATATGAAGATGCAATCCTCAGTGCTCTTCTTCTCTGTAACCATACCATACGTTTTTGGTATACCTCCTTGCCGAGAGCGTCACCTCATATCTCTGCTCCATACAGTAGCGCTAACCGTACAGCACTCATTAAGAGGCGTCTCTTACGTTGGCCATAAGTCGACCTAGAGTCAATATACCTGAGGGAGCCTTCTTAGCCGTTGCGTTGATTTGCTCAGAGACACTCATCTTCGAGTTGATCAGTAGTCCCAGTTACTTCACCGCTGGCTTCGATTCGATTAGTGTGTCTCCAATACAGATCATCCTTACTCTAGGAACTATCTTTTTTGTCAAGATGACCATTACGGTTTTCTCCAGTGCTAAGCTTGACCCATGAGCTGTCATCCAGTCTCACTCAGAGCATCAGCATACCTAGCCTGAGTTGCGCTTGGTCAACGTTGTGTGCAATAACTAGAGCCACAACATCATCTGCATCAAGCGCGACTCATCTGGCATCTTCAGTCGCAGTAGTCTGTTGCAAGACACGTCCTGCAGGATTGGACCAAGGATAGATCCCTGGGCAACACCCGATGTAACTTTCATCCTTCTTTGGCTCTGTGTCACGTCGTGATGCAGCTTCGGTTCTTCAGGTAGTCCCTCAGAAGCCATATCTGATGTTCCGGAGCTTAAAAAGGGGTTTCCAGCATATTCAAAATATCCACCTATCTAGCGGTATTGAAGGCATTTTTAATGTCGGTGGTAACCAATAGAACGATACGTCACTTTGTGCGGCAATACGCCTCTGCCTTTAACCGCACTCACCACTTCTGCAACCGCATCAATAGTGGATTGTCCTACCCTAAAGCCCGGCTTTCGAGGACATAGGTCCCCAGCAGTACGACCCACGCCAATGGGTCTTCCCTTGATGAGTTTCTCTAGCACTTTCCCTTCATGTCTAGTATGCATAGCAGACGGTATGCAGATGCTGATCTGGGATTTTCCTTCCCATTGTTGATTAACACGAGCCACACGACCTTCCATCGTACCAGGAAAACCTCGCCCCATAGGCAAGCGTTGAATGTGCTTTGCAGCAAGTCAGGACAATGATGATAAACAAATTGTAACACCTCAGCTGGAACGAAATTCCTCACTTTCAATGAAAGGACTGCCTCTTCCAGTTCCGGCTGTGTGACGAACAAGTGAACGCGCGATTGCTGTTCCGCCATGGATACGTCAACACAGACGGGATGGGCGGGGAAGAGTTCCCGCACTATCTGGTCCATCTTTTTCGCATCGTGTATGCAAGACGTCTGCATAAATAGCTTGTAGCTAAGGCCATACGGATCCTTGTTCATATTGTCCACTAGATCTTAATAGCAGTGAGCCTTGCTGTCATTCATTAATTTGCAAAGACATATCTTGGCTGATTATACGCTGCTACTCGGTTGCATGCCTCGTCCCAGTTCCATACGCCTTGAGCCTTACGACGAAGCTTGAGATACTCCCTTGGCTTTTCTGCGATTTCAGTCGATCACCAGAACTGTGGAGGCTTGCCGTGCCGGGGTTTTCGATGGGACATAGAAACGCTGCAAGCAGTCGTGATGATGCTCATAGTTGAGTTCACCACATTTTGAGCTACCAGTTCTTCTGCCCGCTGCGAATCATCCTACAGCGAAGCGCCTGCTATGAGCATCTCGACGAACTTTTCAACGTCCTTCTTACCAATGTTCAACCCGATTGCAGAAAGTCGATAGCATGGACGTCGGGAGACAACATCTCGGATCTCAAGCAGAATGCGCTGATGATCACTAGCTGGGTAGTCCTTTCATATTCTCTAGTCGCGTATCCTTGGCACTAAGAACTCTGAGACGAATATCACGTCCGGTATCGTTCTGTCGCAGCCAATACAGCAAAAAGTTGGCTTCTTCGCGGTACATGGTACGACGAGCGCCGCCCTGGCCACCATTTCTAAGATTCGTTGTCTCCGCGGCTCTGCTAAAGGCATGCCCCATTCAATTGCAGCGAGCACTTTGCCTTCTGCGTATGAGACAGTGCCCTCCAAAGTGTTACGCTTGGCTTGAAAGATGATATCGGTTCGTTTGGCGATGGATAGATAATAAAGAGGGGAGTCACTAAGCACCGAAAGCACAAGAAAGCATCCCCTCGTTTGCAGCTCTCCATAAAGCACTTTTTTCGTGATTTTGCTCACTTAACAGCAAAAAATTGGCTTTCGTGTCCCTCGCAAAGGGCTCAAGTGGTGCAGGTTTAGTTGTAGGATATGGGTCATCGGACCTCTGATTTTGCCTAAGCTAGGGCTTTCTAGAAACCCCAATATTTCCCCTGATACCAAGACGTGCCCAAGGTCCGATATTGGAACAGCATCCTTACAAAGGAAATAGTATGCCTCTTTCGTACACTCTTTTCTTTTGTGTCCTATTTCACTGCATTTACAACAAAAGGAAGTCCTATCGGGTCCTGCGCATACTTTTGCGGTGTGACCGTAGCCAAGGCATTTGAAACATTGAAGAGGCACTGCTCTTTGCCCTATGCTGCGGAATGTCCACCCTATTTTTACTGTGCCCTTATTAAGAAATAGTTTGGCATCCGTTTCGGTCAAGTCAATAATGGCCATGTGTTGCCCCTTATGATTTTCTTGTATCAGACACGCTAGGAAACACCCTTTGATAGCCTCTACCACTGTGGCAGACAGTCAGTGTCTCTTATTTTGATCGTTGCCATCGGCGCAAGCAAAACTATAAATGCCCTTTCGCCGAGGACTTTCTTTACTGTGTCACAGAATACTTCTTTATTGCCTGCTTCTGCTCCCAATTCGATTGCGTGACTCAACGGTGTTGTTTGTACTGCTTTAGTAGCAGGGTTGATGACTGTCTGGACCGCGATCTAGCGAACCACGCCCGACAAGTGCTTCTTCACTATCTTATTTTATCCCAATCTTCTGCGATTAGACGCTACTCTTTTATTGAAGTTTGATGGCACAACTATGTGTGTGGGTCATTTAGATTCACCCCTTAGCGCTTCATTAGCTCTTCGTTCTTCTTTGGCCTTCCAGTTCTCTTCAGCGTTTAACTAGCTCCTCCAGTAATGTCATGTGTAGTCGAGGAGCTCCTATATTTCAAAGAGCCCATACCGTACCCCTTTGGTGATTTTTGGCAAGTCGCATGCAGATTTTATTCTTTTGAGAACATCTCCCAGTTTTCAGATTAGCTTTTCTTCGCGCTGTCACTGGGCGGCAATTGTACTTTGCGATCTCCTTTCTTGGGAGAAGTTGTTGGCTTCCATTTCCGAGTACACCCAGTGTACTCTTCCCACATTTTCGACAGTGGTGGCGAAATCAGACGACTGTGCTTTATTTGTCTGGTCACTCCTTTCTTTTCCTGTTATTTTGAGACTTGAAATACTTGCTGTGGTCGCTTTGTAGTAATCGCAGTAGTATTTTTCCCCATCACTTGAACATCTAGCGCGCCCTGCAGCGGACTTTTTAGTACATTCTGGTGTTTGCATCATTTTTGCTGTGCCCGAATGCTGCAGGAATCTCAGTTTCTTTTTTGTCCGTCTTTACTTTCACTGTATTCATCGTCGTTTTTGTTATCATTCGTACCACTTCTGATGTGCTGTGAACATAGTGGCTGCTGCCGCTGGTTGCGTCGTCGTTGTAGTTGTTTTATTTACTTTTTTGGGTTTTTATCTGTTTTTAGTTGAAGTTGCTACAATTTGATTCGGTCCACTCTCGGAGCCGCTATTTCCATTCGTGTGTGAAGTCACCTTTTTGGTCCCATGGTTATCTTTGTAGAGCAAGGAGAACATGCGAGGGTTGACATTAGCCTTTATGAGGACATGTGCTCAGAGCCAGACCAGCGCTAATCGGGAGTCTATCTCATCCCTGCCTACACCACTAATACAATGGTGCAGACTTCAAATAAAGTCCGAGGCCTACCAAGGCTTTACTGGGTCGGATACGGTAAAATCGTTGAATCCGCGCCGTTCAAACACGAGTGTCACCTCTGCGCTGCTGTCCAAAGCAACATGGTCTAAACTATCAAGTTCGCCAGTACAAAGCATCAATTCCAGTTCGTTGTCCAAAGCATAGTCCTAATTCAGACAGGTTCTATTACCTGTCATCCTAGTTGGAACCTCACGGTGACCTCTCTATCCTCGGGTCCGTGCGGGTGGCGCTACACAAAGAATACTAGCCTCCAAGAGTATTCCCCCCCGCGGGTCTTCGCTAAGTAGTAGCAATAGCGAATTCAGCTCCATTCAACGTGTATAGATTCCATTGAGTGCCATATTTTTGTTCTGTCAAATATAAAGATGAATCTTTTTTCCTCGCTAATGTACAAGAATCTTTCAATTCTTTGCCAAAGCAATTCTTATATTTAAAACTACGCTTGGTGGAAAGAAATGGTTGCATGTTTTAATTTTAATCAGCAGAACTTCAAATCCTTCAACGGGATGCTAGAAGGCGATTGTTATAAGGCGCATCCTAAAGGCCCAATTATCACAGATACTAAAATCTTTATAACCGTGACCTTAAAGTTGTAAGTTTGACTAGTTAACTAGGTAGGAAGCTCAGTACAAGTAGGTATAATAACATAACAGGCATTTAGTTTGATGACGTGAAATTAGGAGCTTTTATGTCTGAATAAAAACAAATTTATAAGAAGGAGAATATGAGATGCAGATAAAGATAATTCCTCCATCTTACTCGAATATTCTTTCTACTTTTCTCTATACATATTAACCGTGATAAGCATCACAATTCAAATGACTAAAATTATGCACGTTATCTTTAAAGAACATTCTTTTTATTATTCTTGAGAAAAACTTTTTAGTAGCACTTCCTATGTTCACAAGCTTGCAATCTAAAATGAAGATTAAAACAAGTGCAGTCTTAGAATGCAATATGACTTTAAATGGAGAGTCTTACACTATAAGTAAAAGAAAAATGTTTCTTTAGAATATTTTTATCTGTTTATTTGAATCCTTGCAAGATTAAGCAAACATCAAGTGCTTGGACTATGGAAACATAGCATGAATATATTTGAAGAGATTTTCTTAGAAACTTGCATTATTAACAACTTTTACAGCTTTTATACAAATTCGCATTTAAGTTTGGCCCTATGTTTTGAGTATAATCTTGCACCAGTTCCATTAAAGTAATTAAAATATGAAACTATTGAGATAGTTTGTTCGTATTTGGAACAGCCCTGTTTGAAAATGACTAATCATTTTCACTAAAAATATTTAAAATGAGCTATTTTCCAGTAAATTTTAAAATAAGGAATTTGAAAATGTGAGCCAAAAATATCAAACCCTCTAAGCATTTAGTCATAATTTATGATTGAGTAAAGTTCATTCAGAAGAGACATAGGTATACTTTTGATCGAGTAATAAATTTGATTCATCGATCTTTAACTGAACATGCGTAATTAATTTGATTTCAATTTACTTCACCTTCTACTGCTGTCAATTGTTAAACGACTTTTAAATTCCATGTGCACGTGCGTCCTTCTTGAGAAATTCTATTTTGCTAGGAGTATTTCCATGCAATGTATTTGTCGGGATATTCTTCTATTGTAAATAAAACACCAATGAAAGGAGGACGAATGAAAGAAAAGGTTTTTTTTTGTTTCCTCTGTTCGATTTTTGTGTTTTCGGTGTTTGGAATGTTTTAAGATAATTTAATGTGACACGTGACCGATTTTCGAGAAAATCATTTCACTTTTCCAATAACTAACGAGTACACAGAATCAAGATAGCAGAAAAATAATGAAGGAATATTCCGTTTCAGTCATGGACGAATATGAATTTGAAAGCTCAAATTGTAATGGAAATTTCCATCAGAATTTATAGAAATAACTTTATTTGGGAGATCCTTAGATTTGAATTTTCGTTAGATGCTTATAAATTGGACTGGAGATTTAGACGAATATTTTGGATTTTATTTGGGTAACGGTGAGAAATAGAATGCTTGGAAAGGTTTCTCAGGAAATGTTGAAAAAGTGTATTGCACCTCAATCAAATAAATGATTATATTCTAGTACACATTATGTACTGTTTTATACAGTCAGCATGCATCACAGCTGAGTGGACACACGGCCATGGTTGGTACACTGAATGTATCACCTTACTGAGTTCCGATAGGATCGAGATAATGAGATACTTTAACTACCTCTGAGTGAAGGACCAAGAGGGGCTATAGTACTACAGCAGCAACAATACTGGTACAGTTTAGTAGAAAAAACTAGGCAGTATTTTAAATATAAGAAGAAAACTACATTAAAATTGCTTCAAATGCCATGGAGCTACATTCAGAGAAAAAAGATACCGTGATCACCTATGTTGAGTAAATTTGTTGATTAACGAAATAAAAATTCTCTTTAAATCATACATAATTGTAGGCGGACCTCATGAGGTCATGTTTGGCTAAGTGTACGAGAGAACTGTGCACATTATGCTAAGCAAGTAAGGCAATTAGCCCTACATATAATAACCGCCACGACAATCGACGATTCGAATGTGACAAATGTTCATGATCCGGCTTGGGGAAAGGTAAGGTGTTTCACTTGCCAACGATAGTGTATTTGCTTTGTGATTCTTAAAGAACAGGTTTAAACTCCTCACAAACCTCTTAGAATATATGAATTTCACTGAATAAATGTTTGATTGTATTTCATTGAATGCGTTTTTATTAAAAATTAGATAGAATGGTAAACTGAGTTGCTTGTCTGAGTTTATGATGGAAAGATGGGAGAAGGAGTAAATGCTAAATTTTTGTTGAATATTTTAATAGCAAATTTACATTTGCTTTATATAAATTGGATAGTCCATGATAAATTTAGAAGTCATACGGTAAGAAGCTAGGAGTTGCAAACCCAAAAATGCCTAAAAACGTATATGGCACACATTTATTTTTTTGTTTATTTATTGAATTGTATACATGTTCGCAAGGAAACGTTTTATTACTTGAAACATGGCACAGAAGCTATATGAAAACTCTATATTCAAGTTTTTTTTTTGTAGTAGAAAGGTAAACGCAGTTTACGCCCTAAGTGTGGGATTTTCAGATGCGCAAGGCATTCGGTACCCCACTAAACACCTTCTCTGTCAACCTGAGCATCAAACCTAGAACCGTTGAACATATCATGTAGGGTAGGATCTCGTTTTGCAACGCATTGAGGGCTATCAAGTTTTACGAATTTTCACTAGTGGGAATTGTGGCGTGAGTTGCTGACGTTGACACATCCGGCTGCTCAAGTAAATCCTTTTTAGCTACTAGGCTGGCTTGTAATGTGTCACATATTTCATTTGTCAATCATTCTTAGAATCTCTTCAATTGGAGTATCTAGATAGAGCTCTCTTATTTAATTATAAAGGATGCCTGTCCCATCTTTTGCATATAAAAATATGTGGTAAGCATTATCCATCTGTGCTTCGCAAAACCCATAGTTGAGGGACCGTCACTTACCAATCTCTTGCAGGTGAGATAGGAAATACTCGTATTGTATCCGCTCAAGGGCTGGGCCACGCAAAGGTCTAATTCACCATGTCTTCGATTGACGCGTAAAGGGGCCTTAGCAGCCGTTACTCCAATTCGCTTAAAGAAGCTAAACTTCTAGTCAACCAGCAGGCTTATGTAATATTCTGGAGATTTTCTTCTTTATCAGGGTCAACACTTCAATTTCATTCCAAGTTCGATTCAAGCTATGAGCAGTTATTCAGTCCTATTCAGCGCATTTACATACCAAGTCATACATATGTTCTACAATGCATCCAGAAACTAGTGCTGAAACATCATCTGCATAGCTGATCAGATGTGACACATCTGAAACCTCAAACCTTAGTATTCTGTCAAACAAGATGTTCGACATGTCAGAAATGGAACCTTTAATCACACCCGATGTAGTTTCTATCCGCTGACGACCTTACTTCACATCACAGAGCAAACTGTAGCGTTTCAAATACTCCTTCAAAATCTGTATCAAATATTCTGAACTTTGGATAGGATTTTCCGGCGCATCAATGATATCTGCCCATCTAGCCGACATGAAAGCATTTCTAGCGTAAACAGTAATTAGCAAGATAGACCGTTGAGTGAAACTGCTATGCGCCTCTACTTGTTGTCACGCGTTAACAGTTTCTTCGGAGGTGCAAAGATATGATTGTGCATGCCTCGCTTGCTCCGTGCATTCCTCATTCCAAGCCTCAAAAATGGTGAGCTTCTCATTGCAGCTTGTTTTATTTACTTTGCTTTCTCCCCCTTCACTGTAAAGCTCTAGGTAGCGTTACTCATGCCATGAGCACATCAACAAACTTCTCAACGCCCATCTTTTCAGTATTTCAGTCAAGACCTAGGTAATAGGCATTTGTGTGCTAAAATCCAGTGTCATCCATTTGAAGTTCTATGTATTGCTGATCACTGACTGCGTAATCACCTAGAACTCTCCAGTTTTCACTCTTCGTGTTTGCTAAGGACTCCAAAGATAATTTCATATTTAGTATTATTTTGGAGTAGGCCCACCGATGGAAGGTAGGAGTGATGCCGGTGTTTAACACAACAAGTCCAGTTATCAGGTCTTCAGGACTAATTTTCTTCTAGGATATGGTTGAAGCATGTCCCATGCAATACTTTTTACATCGAAGTTCCCCCTGAATGAGAGTGATCTGCATACAAGACAGTGTCTTTAAGAGAATCGAGTTTGGCCTGGAAGGATAGCAATGGTTCGTTCGACATTAGGTAAGCTCTAAATAGCGTTGTTTGTTAACATCGAACCAAGGTAAAGCCATCCCCTTACTCATGGCTTTGGATCCGTAAATGGTCGCTGTTCTAAATCTAGATTGCTGTAGTAACAGATTTGTCTGGGTACCATCATACTGACGAACTCCTCACACGATGCCGTTCACTGGGCAACAGCAAACCAGCTTTCATATTATTTGCTTTTAGCAGATTTTCAACAATTGTACTGCGCTGATGATAAAAGCGCTGTTTCAACCTTGGCTAGGGCCTTCTTAAAAACTTGACCTTTTCTGGTCCATGAAACGTACTTTAGTTCACCAAAACTAAAGTAAGCGTCCATGGAAAGAGCACAACGTGCCGTTTATGCAGTGTTTCATTTTCTTGTTTTATTTAATAGGTACTACTTTTCACGGTATCCTGCAGAAAACGGAAGCAATTCTTATTCAATCCTCGCTTACTGTTTGCGCCACTCATTCTTCAGGAAGGTTGACAATAGCTATGCGTTGGTCCCCTTATATGCTTCAGTGAGCCTTAGTTTAGCCCCAGTTAAGCTAGGAAGCTCATATTTGAAGGTTCCTTTGACTTCGGTCAATTCGGTGATGTAGTTACTGTGTCTTATATCGAGTGCCGTTATAAGCTCAAGCCAGGTTATAGAGGCGCTCTCACTTGGCAACTTTTTGACTGCATCGCGGAATGAGTCCTCACTCATTGCCTCTGACCCGCACTACTCTACTGGCAGTTTACATATCAACCGGTTTAGTCACTCTCTTTTTTCTTCACATTATTGGCTGAGCAGTCCTCGAGTACTGTTTAATTGTGTACCCCACATATTTAGGACTCCGAGGTCAATATCACGTTGAATATTGTGCCTTTATAGCCCCAGCAGCGGAAAGTCGGCGTATCGTTGGTGTCCAGCACAATGAACTCTACCCTGACCACTATCTCTAGGATTCGTTTTCCTCGTAGATCTGTTTGAAGTGTGCCCTGTTCAATAGCTTTAGCATTGAAATCCCTTTCAACAAGCACTGAGCCCTCTACGTTTGAGACATAGTCCACCAAAGCATTCAATTTGGCTGGAAAATATATTTTTTCTTTTGGTGTTAGTTGTATACTAAAGAAAGAAGCCGTAAAATACCAAGCCTACCCGAAATCATCTTTTCGAGATAAACACTGAGGTATCGAACACAGGATTTATGTGGAACTCGTTCTGAACTACCCTCATCAGCCATGATGTGGAAATCCCTCCAATTACGTTTCACGTCTTGACTGACCCCCTGCAGCGTTATCCGAAACAAGATTGTTTCGCACTTCTGCGCGTTGATTTTCATTTGCCAATTGCCTGTATAGAGCTGCACATAATTAATCATTTTTTGAAGCTTGTTCTGAACTATTGTAGCTTTTCATCTGTCGTATATATGATAAGATCATCGGCAAACGCTACCATTGATCGCGGTGGCAAAACGTTAAAATCAAAGCCATTCAGTAGCTTGCAAATAAATATTGAAAAGAGCAGAGTCACACTAGCTGTCCTCTGCTGTCGACCATTCAAGGCCTTGAAGTCGCGCATTGTCGTCAGATTGCCATCTGCAACAACAAATTACTTCCCGGTTAACATATTGCAGATCATGGCGACAAGGTACCTGGGGAGCCTGTCCTGAAGGAGTTTAAAAGCTAGTCAATCTAACCACACCGTATCAAAAGCTTTCTCTATATCAATGAGACACTTTCAACACATTCTCTGTTGTTAAGTTTATCGCATGTATGGTGGAATACCTGGCACGAAAACCAAATTGGCAATTCGGCATCAAATCATATTTCTCAATGTGGGCGTTTAATGTTTTATTTAGCATCACTTCAAACACCTTGCTGATGTTAGGCAGCAAGCTGATTGAGCGATAGCTTTTAGGACATGAAGATTCTTTTCCTTTCTTCAAGGTCGGAAATACCTTAGCCTTTTTCCACTCATTTGGGAAATATGAACTGCTCAACATGTTGTTGAACGATATACAATAATTATCCATAGCAAACTCAGGAAAATGTCCGAGAACTATGTTTGGAACACCGTCCACACCACATGATTTCTTGGTGTTTATCTTGCCAAATATGAAACACCAGCTAACAAAATAATTAGGAAGATTCATGCTCGGTATGAGGTCAGATGTCAAAGTTTCATTGAAATCAAAAATTGATTCACCGTTCAGGCTTGATTTAAGGTTAGAAACTTTTGCTTCAACGACCTCTGAAAGTATTTGATACCCTCTTTCAGGGTTTGGCAGATTAACCAAATCAAAATGTGTTCTAATCAAGGCAAATTTTTGCAATCCATCAAATATAATCCTATTTAGATTTCTATCTGGAGTCGTGCTATCAATTTCGATACCAGCCGTATCGAGAAGATTTATCTCATTCGATACCTGCACTCGAGATTCTTTACTAAATAAATTATTCACTTTCATGGAAATGCCATCTGGGTCCTGTGGGTTAATACCCCTCAGTTTTTTCGCAAATTGATTGCTGACCTCACTACTGAAGTATGAACGAATTAAATTCCGGACATTCTTCAGGTGTAATTTCAACAAAGCTAACGAGGGATGGTGGTTGTCCAAAAATCACCGATAAATATTGTTAGCGCGTATGAAAAGAAGGCTTTTTAATTTTTTCAAGTTTGCAATGGTTGATATCTCATATCCTTCCATATTGTTTTGATGTTTGATCATGAGAACTGCTTTCTCCACCGTTTCCAGCGTCGGCTTCTCTAACTTCAACAAATAGAGATCTATTTCATCGTTAGTTAGATTTCTGTCATTAGGAACATTGAACAAGCACTACCACCATCAGAAAGAGCACATTGCTTCATGTCATCTCAATGAAACTTCTTTTAAAACTTTCCCCCATCCGTTTTTTTGATATTTAACAAATGGTATTTATGTTAAACTGGAATGAGGAAGAAATCATCCCTTTGATGGTTGAATTTCATTACGATTGCGTTATGGTCACTATCATAAGGAAGTACCTGCAGTTTCCATTGTGGACTATTAAAGCATCAGCAATGGAGTCTTGCATCAGCAATGCAGATGTCCAAATATGAATTTGTCCTAGGGTATGTTGGAAACTCCGACCAATATAGGTTTCACCTGTATTCAATTTGGTTCTCTGTTATCCATGATTTCAGGAATACATCTCTGGGACTATTGTTGGCATTCAGCCATGATGTTTGCGTGGCATTGAGCTCACCGGCAAGAATATAATAACTATGCAGCTTGTACAATCCGAGTATTTCAAGCAAGGAATTGAGCTCCTTCTTGAACTTGAGAACATTTCGACCAGTTGTATAGGCAAAGATAACAAAGAGTTTATCCCGACCTGGGAGTGAGATTTTGATAATAGACACTGCAAGTGATTCAAAGCTTTTGAAATCGACTTTTTCAATATTTTGGTAGCCATAGGGTCTTCGAACCAATATCTCGGTGCCACCTCCCTCATCACTGTTTATCCTATCGTTTCTTACAAATTCAAAACCTTTGAATGTGATGGAGCGCCATGAATTGAGGTGGGTTTCAGTGAGAAGCAATGATGTCAGGCTTTTGCTTAGCAAAGAATTCAAGAAGACAGTCACGTCGATTTATAGAAACAATGGAGTTGACGTTGATCGAGATGAGATGAAGCTTATCCATGGAAATGTGACTGGATGACAAACTATATTGAGGCGTGTTGGCCTAAACATTGAAAAACGAAATTGATTTTTTGATCTTGCTTATTTATTCTTCCTGAAAGGGATGCAAGTGGTTGGTAAATTTTGAAAAGCAGCTCATTATTGCCACTTACATTATTTATTTTATTTACATTTTTGTCTGCTAGTCCTCTAGCAGCAAGTGCAAATGGTCCTTTGGGATTGAAGAAGTTGAAAGTGAGACACTGCAATGTAGTTTGGTTTTTTTGGGAAAATTTTACTTTTGCATCTTTGCATCCAGGGCATCCTCGGTATGATGGTAGATGACTAAATATACCTCAGTCAACGTAGTATGATTTTTTTTTGGCTTCATCTGAGTCAATTTGCATTCACCGGGGGGCATGAATATCTTTATATTTAAGGCAGTAATAGTGCATGATAATGATCATATCGCCTTGCGGAGTGTCGATACATTCGATCATGACAATGAGATACTTTAACTATCTCTAAGCGAAGGCCTGAAAGGGGCTGTATTGCTACGAAAAAAAAAATAGTGCATGACACAATTATTAGCCGAATGACTGATTTTCTGGTACCTGTACAACTGGTTGACCTCAGTTTTTTCAAGACGTGCCCACCTCTTAATTGCCTTACCTTTTGGAGGGCAGCTGGACAGCTATCGTTCGCTAAATAAAACGTTAATTTAATCCTTGTAACAAAATTTATCACACTAATGAATTTGACAGCTGGTGCTGCTTTCTGTAGCATTTCAACTGTATTCTCCCCGCAGTTTAAGCCCTTTAACAGGAAAGTTGGGAGCTTTCACACTATTAAGAGTATCTTTCGGTAATTTGAAATCAGCCAATGTTTTTGGTTTAATTATGAGTTTATTAGCGGTTACTCTCTCAACTTCGAAACTATCGATCTTATGTTCGGCTGCCAATAGCCGAACCAAATCCCCTCCACGCTGCCCAAAGACATTAATCGCAGGAACTTTTCAATAGTTTTATTATTTTTAGTCGGAAAAGCAGCAGACACATCGGTTGACTTTTTCTTCTTCTCCTTATTTTTTGATTTACGTATTCAATAACGTTATCACTAGAACCATTAATATTACCTATATTTTCTTGGCACTCCATCTCGGTATCCGTATCGTCATTCATCGCAGCAAGTACCGCATAGTAATTTGCGCTGTGGTTTGCTCCTTCCATGCTTAGTATGATATCAGAATCATAGATTGTTGTCTTTTTCGTATTTTGTTTAGTTGGTTTATTTGTTTGTTGAGCCTTTTACGTGGCTACTTTTTTTCATTCGTCTTATTTGTTGCCACTTCTTGTTTTTCGGACGTATTTTGTGGCTTAATTACCTCAGTTTTGTTAACGTTTGATAAGGTACGGATCATTTGCTCCAAATTTTGAATTCGGAGTTTCACCTCTTCATTTTCTTCAGTAACTCTTCCGTTTCCTCTGGTTACGCTTTCCTGGCGGTGGGAAGCCGTCCGGCTCCTCCATGGCCTTTCCTTGCCAGAAAAATCCAGATACTCGAAAAATTGTTCGAAAAATTTGACGATGGAATAAGTTTTTTAAAAAACCAAATCGTTTCAAAAAATTAATTTAGTTTTTAAAAATGTTTGACGAAAGCTTTTAAGAGCACGTCTATACACAACGAATGCTTGACGTAGAGTCGCGCGACAGCCCTAGTCAGGCCTTGGAGTCCTGCTAAATATAATATATTGTAGCTTAATTCCAATAAAATTCAATCAAAAAATTTTGTCTTTTTAAGAGTTTCCATTAAGGACATACCAATTTTATCTACTAATATAACACAGAAATATTTGAGATATTGTGTTCAAACTTATTGTGAATATGCAAGTGTTACAATTTATGAATGAAATTCGATTTCGGTCATATGGCCACCACAAGCCCGTTTAGAGCTTTCGACTCCTTGGACCCAATTTCCCACCGCTCTGACACACATTTCGACCGGAACGTTGGTAATTTCACGTTGTATGTTGTCTTTGAGCTCGTCTTAAATTGCTAGCTTGTTGGCATACTATAGACCGGTGACTTAAGATAGGCATATAAAAAGAAATACAATGGCGTTCGATCGCATGAACGAGGCGGCCATTTGACCGGACCATTTCTCGAGATAACACGTTCACCATTTTCTTTTCCAATACATCGATTGTGAGGCGTGCTGTGTAGCTATTGGCAATGTCCTGTTGAAACCACATATGGTTGATGTTAAGTTCATCCAATTCTGGCCACAAATAACCTTCCAACGTAACACAATAGCGCTCTCCATTGACGGTAACATGACGGCGGTTTACAGAGGCGCAACAGTGTCTCAAGAATGACATGCGCCTTTGCTGCTGACCAAGAACGCCTATTTTGCTTATTAACAAAGCCATTGAGCCTGGAATGAGCTTCATCGCTGAAGATGATTTTTCGATGAAATGCTTAATTTTCTTCAAGCTTTGGCCGAGCCCAACTGTAGAAGTTGCCGCGTTTCGAATGATCAAGCTTTTTAAGTTCTTGAGTCAATTTGATCTTGTAACCGTGTAGGCCTAGATCAGTTGGCAAAATACGCCACAGTGCCGTTGAGCGGTGCCCGATTCTTAAGAACAGCTTAGAATCGACTGATTTGGCTCATTTTGGATCGATGAACTTACGGCTTTGATATTTCCTTCGCTTCGAGCGGTATGACATCTTTTTGGCACCGTAGCGTCAAACAGTAAAAATTTCGCACGGCCTATTGGGTGGGACGATTTTTAGGGCCAAAATCGGTGTAAGCACTCTTAAAGTTGCAACCATCGACTCAGAATTTTGGTAGTAATTTTTAATAATTTCCAAACGTTGCTGGTTGATGATTAAAAATGTTTACATCGACAATTTATTAAAAAAGTTTAAGGATGTGCTCATATGAAGGTACAGAATTGTTATGTCTTAAATGGGAAACTCTATATAATTTTATCCGGAATTATTTATTTTGTACTTTTCCTCACCTTTATTTCTTTTTGGACTTACTTTTGCGGTAAAGGATTTTGAGTCTTGATTTCTTGCTTTACTAAGCCTTCGACTCACCGTAGCCGTAGCTTTACTTCATGATTTTCTTTTCGTAGTCTGATCACTTCTTTCTTATCTCCGATTAGTTGCAGGTTAGATCCACCATCTGCGGAGCCTTCTTGATCAAGTCTTCTTTTCTTGGCGATTGCCACTAGTTTTGTATTTGACACCTCCTCCGGTTTTCTCAATGCCGAGAAGTCATCGGGCTCCTCCATACCAGCGGTCTCAAAGTTGTCTTTGGATTCTTCGCTTTTGTTGGTGTGTCGAAGTAATGTTCGATATAGGTTTCTTGAGTCGATTGCTTCGATGATATAAGCTTTTCCCCAATAAAAATCAACTTTGGACTGACATTTTAAAAATTGATTTTAGGTTTTTAAAAATTGTTGTTGAAGCGATTAGAAATACGTCATAGTCAAAATTTCAATACTAATCGTTATAAATTTTAAAAGAATATAAAGCAAATTTCAAACAATAACAATACAAGAGCTTAATGGCCTTCTAAACTTATACGTTATTAGTCAAACACATTTCATCAAAAAACCTATAGTAAATTCAAGTTAATTAAGATTATTACGTATATTTTGATTTGATTGGAAAAAGGAGAAAAAAACCAACCTAGAATATCCTAAGTCAAAAATACGTCTGTTCGCCATGAGTGCTAGACGTAGAATCCTATAAAATTAATGGATAATAGACTATTATTTGTATTCTTTTACGCTATGCAAAAACGGTCTAAAAAGCAAACTTCCTGGTGGACAAATTTTGATCGGCAAAACGCTCATTAGATGAGTAAAAGTGCAAAAAAAAGAGTACATTCAGTTATTGTTGTTGATAAATGTTACTGTACGTGAAATATGTTCCGACCGTACTGAAAACGTGAAGAAAGAATAATTATTTATTTCGTACATTATTGTCCCAGCCAAATAAGTCCGTCAAATCTGCATCATTAACCAACTCACTGACGCCATTGAGACAAATATCGAACGAAAGCAGATTGATAGGCTGGCCCCATTGCTATTGGATTAGGATCTAAAATATGTCATAAGAAAGCTACCTGTCAATAGAAGAGGTACATTATTACAAAAGTTGACCCAAGTAGAAGCCTATGCGGACGACATTAAAATTTTGTCACGGTCGTTAATAACCGGCATAGAACTTTCCCTGAAATACGGCAACCCAGCAAAACTAGCAGAGCTACAAATCAATGAGAATAAAACAAAGTTCATGACGCAGTCAGGAAAAAAATTCCTCAAATACACTTGGTGAATACAGTATCATAAATGAGGGCACATTTGTGTATTTAGGCGCCAATATACCGAGAACCGGTAATGAAGAAGACGAAATACGCCGAAGAATACTGCCGGAAATAAAATATTTTTTTCAGTTACTACAATCTTGGAGATGAGTTGCATACACAGGAAGACGAAGCTCCAAGTATACAGATCTGTAATAAAACCTGCGCCATGCTATAGTTGTGAGACATGGACCATAACCCAAGCATCCACTAACATATTGAACGCCTTTGCACGACGGGTCCCGAGGCAAATAATTGAAGCGAGCTAGAAGGGGATTAATGGCGAGTTCGATACAACCAAGAGCTGTATGAAATTTTTGACGAGCCAGAGCTCTCAACGATTGCAAGACTGCGGAAGCTGCAATGGGCTGGCCACATAAATCGTGTAGACGAACAATGGATACCCAAATAGGTATTTGTCAGGAGAATTGAAGAGCGGAGATCAGTGGGGAAACTGAGGAAACGCTAGTCTGACTTGGTTGACGAAGACAATTTAGCACTGCTTGGATTTCAAAATTGGTGGGCGCGGTCAATGGACCGAGACAGTTGGAGGTGTTTGTTGCAGGAAGCGGTGGCTCAAGAGGGGCTGCAGTGCTATGAAGAAAAGGAACATTACAAAAACATTGTCAATTAAACTTATTATACTGGGTAATAAAACTAGTTTGGTAGACAGACCCACACTCATGTCAGAAGGGTCAACAGCAACGTTTCTCCATTTTAAACTATCGCCATTTTGTTGCATACTAAAAAAATCACTAAAATCATGAATTACCAAAAATATAAATTAATTTTAAGAAGATAAAATCTAGATTGCAGGATTGATTCGATGGAAAGTCCATAAAATATCAGAGTCGTATATGGCTATAACTTCCGTGAATATGATTCTATTTTCATCAACCTCACAGAATATAAGGCCCTTTTTTAAGGCTCCTTAAATATTGAATTTTGTTTTGTTTAAGAGTATCCATACGATTTTATTGGGGAAAATGTGAAATTCTATCATCATTAACAAAGTTAAGTGAATTTTGACTTTGTTGTCCTTGTACTTATAAACACTTACCTCCATAATTTTTTTTCAGATGACAAGTGTCCAATCGCAAAGAGGGGAACACACATTTTTATGTATTTCACCTTCCTGTGTGCCCCTCCAAGCAAAAAGTGTCAGTTTAATACCTGCTTTGAAAAGCTTTTATTAAGACCTTTCATTTGATACCCATATCGGCTACCATTGTTGATTTTTTTTTCAGAGGCTGCTCCGTTGTCTGGGGAGCCCACTTAAATACTTAAAAAAATTGTTGGTAATTGAACTTTGAAGAGCGTATCACTATACACCTACATACAAAATATGATGTTTCTAGCTAATATCATTTGCGAGAAAAACTACTGTGACACACGGACGGACGGACGGGCAGGTTACAATTTTAGAAGGGGTTCTGTAAAAGTATTTTACAAAGCCCTAAAAATAGTAATATGAAGCATTATAAAAACACTAATAATCCACGTAGCATATAGGGGTTAGAGTACTCGCCGCTTGTGCAGCAGCTCTCAAGTCCAAAGCTTTCGCGAGGCAACGAGTTTGTGCTTATGATACTTCTGTAGGACAATCAGTCCACCAAGCTGTTATCAGTCCTGAATGAACAATCAGCTAATAATCACACGGATCATATCACGTTTTCAAATACCGTTACGTTCAAGAAATTAGATTCTCTAATAAACCTTAGCGCCAAGTTTCAAATTTGGCTAGCACGAGATCGTTATAAGGGTTTTGTACTAAAATACAAAACCCTATGGCAATCACGACCTGTGTCCGTCCGTCCGTCCGTCTGTATGTCACAGCACTTTTTCTCCAAAACTATAGAGGCTACAGCCATGAAACCTTGTGGAAAGGTCAGAAGTGGTGACCTCTTGAAAGTTCAAGGGTGGAAAATTTGTTCAAAGGGGTTTAAGGGGGGTCTCCCCATATACGGGGGTGACCCCTCAAAAGAAAATTTTCACTATTGGTAGTCGAATAGGGGGTCATTGAAAAGGTCTGAATGAGATCTTTTCAAAACAAATCTTAAAATTGCCTTATAAGTACCGAGGGGAGCAGGGGAAGGGGAAATGTACTAACTTTTCGCGTACTCCCCCTCGCGATTGGACAAATTCCATCCGAAAAATCTGAAAAAATCATGAGTGTAGGCCTTAATGAGTACAACAACAAAAAATACATGAGAAGTCGAAATTCACTCAACTTTGTTAGTAATAGTATGATTTATCGATTTTATGTTTTCTTGAATAAAATCTAAACGTTACCCTTAAATTCAATGAAATTTAGCAAACAGATGACTATTTATAAGATTGATCTTTTCTGAAAGTTTCATAAAGATCGAATAGTATTTAACGAAGTTATAGCGATGTGAATTTTCCTGTATTACTATGGAACAATATGCCCTGTATTACTGTGGAAACATAAGGCTATGGAGCCATATGCGCTTTTTACCGACTTAGGCACTACAGCTTTGCTAGGATTTGCATGAAAATTTCAGGAATGATAGGTATCATGAAGATCAGTACATACAATTGAAGCAAGTCGATGAGGCAGGAGAAAGCTCCTAGCAAATGGGCTTTGTAACCATTCTAAGATTCGAAAAAACAGGCCATGAATCGATGATTACAGTACAGAGGAGTGGCCCCTGGAAAAAAATTTCATGAAAGGTAACCGATATGAGTATCAACTGAAAGTTCTCTATGAGAGCTTTTCAAAACAGTTCTTAAACTGACAGTTTTTGCTTCAGTGGGGGCACAGGGGGGGGGGGGGGGGGGAATACATGAAAAATGTGTTTCCTCCCTCGCGAATGGATTATCAAGGGAGATATTTGTAGGTATAACTATAACAAATACCTCAGAAGTCAAAATTCTTTCAACTTTGCTAATAATAGTATGATCCTCGAACATGACATGTTTCTTGATTTTATTCGTTACTGGTTACTGCATTTTGTAAGTAGAGTACAAAACCCTTCTGACATGAGCATAGGTCTGTCTACCCAACTTGTTATTATTAAAACGCTAAACCTTAAACTGGGTGAAAAGCGGTTTCATCTGAAGATAGCAATGTTTCCATTATGAGATTTGGCTGTTAATTATTTTTGTACACAAGACTCGGGCTCCGTAAAACAATAGCTTCAGATTTGTGATGTTTCTGAAGGTAGTGTATTTTAGAGAAACTAAGCCGTAGACGGTCCCAAGCTCGTTTGAGAAAGGAGGAGGGAACTCTTTGTTTCCCCAACCCATAGCTCCCATGATTCCTCATCCCAAACCTCCAAATTACTAGTTCCCCAATAATGGGACTACTAAATCCTACTAACATCTCCTTTGTGGGGACGCAAGAGGGCGAAGGCGAATCTCCCGGGCCTGATAATGGAATTGACGTAATAACCATGCCACCGGAATGGAGGTTGGTGACGGGCTAACTCCCCGTCCCTAGAAAACCTTAAAATGTTTCGAAACCTGCAGATGGGCCTCAGAATGGATTGGACTCGTGGCAACGACCTCGCGAACGAAAAAACGACTACGGCATTGGACCCTGAAATTTCAGATCACTTAATTACCCTAGCGTTGTTAAGGACCTTTTACAACAGGCCAGCCAATTACGGATACCCAAAAAGGTATTCGTTGGGAGAACTGAAGGCCGGACACTAGTGAGGAAACCGAGGAAACGCTGGTTGGACTCGGTCGATGAATACAGCTCATCGTTGCTCGGGTTTCGAAATTGGAGGACGCGAACAATGGACCGAGGCAGTTGGAGGTGCTATTTGCAGAAAGCGAGTGCCCGAGAGGGGCTGTAGTGCTAAGAAGAAGAAGAAAAAATGTAAGAGGTCTACGGAATATTTTTAGTAACAGGGAACTGTCTTCGATATTTAGCAGCGTGTTAAAAATAGAGATTTTTATGAATAATTTAGTGATGCTTTCAGAATGAAAAAATATTTGAAAAAAAACGCGCGTATAGTTTTTATGTTTTCAGTGAAGCTGAATTTCGAATGAAACTCTAATGAAGGTCTGCTCGTATTTGAGCCATTACTGACACCTTTACCGATCTGAGTTAGTTAGCAGTAGCCAACCAGTGAGTAGACGGAGAGACCAAACAGTTGACTTTGAAGGTATGGGTTTGTTTCCTCAACACTTTGGTTGTACTTCATAAGTCATAGCAAGAATGACTAATTTCCTTAAAAGGAATTAGAACTTATATTCATTACATAATGTAGACGTTTATTTTTCAAAATCTTATGAACTCTTTTCATTTTAGTAGTTATTTTTATTCCGAGGAACACAAAAAGGCGCTGATATTCCGCAATATTTTAATAATGACGAAAATCTCAACTTAGCTTTAAAACCTTATAATTTTCTGCCCAAAAAAGCATTTTTATAGCATTGCATCAGACGCACTTTACATTCCATTGTCCTAACATTGTAATTTTTTCCTTTTTTACTTCTACACCCCTTTTCTAGAACACAAACAAAGTTCATCTAATACTTTCAAGAAATTTGAAACTGAAGTACGAACCATGTATCTATATTCACCAGCAAGAAGCACAAGTTCTAATAATTAAGGATCACTATACCAAAATGAAACTAAGCTAAAACATCCTTCGTCTCATGATAACAGTATCCTGTACGTGTCATATCATGTCAATATACAATTGATATCCCTTGATAACTCTAATTAATTTAGTTTCAACCGAAGTCATGTTCACATGAAACGTACAAATCGATAAATTGATTTTCATACGAATTCCAGAGCATAGATAAAGAGCAAGCTCAAAATATATTCTCCAATAAAGGATTGAAAATCTTCACCCTTGCCAAGCTCCATACCTTTAAGCTTTGTTCATTATCTAAAAATAAACTTCACATAAATTTATGAAGTATTTATATTTTCCTGTGCAAGGCTAAGTTGAAAGACGAGTAGAAAAAGGTTGGAAAATTGAATTTGCATTAGCCAAAAATTCAAGAGAAATTTCAATGTGATATTTGTATGCAAAGGTGCTTTCATGGCCAAAAAGGATTTTGTATTGATTTGAAACATATTCAACAACTTACACGTGTTGAGTCTGATTCAATATGATTTCTAAAATACTTTTGAAAACTCTTTCGAAATTCAGAATGTGTTTGACCTTGAAAGGAAGATTTCTTTGATTTCCGAGAAGTTTCTTGCGTTGTAGGAGTGAGTACTACTTCTAATCAAAATTAAGAAAAGATTTTTTCCGAACAATATAATATTCTCAAACATTCTTTGAATCAAACAAACATTCCGCGGGTAGCAATGCTATATGGCGCTGACAGATTTTTTTTCAGGAGTATAAAGCTGACATACATCATCCATCGCATTATATCTTGACGCGTAACCGGCGTGGCCAATAGCGGGTAGAACAAGGAGAAAAAACGTACAATCCTCTGCGTATCATCCTTATAACCATCATGCACTCGAGTTTTCTCTTTATTGTCAGGATATCCGGGATATCCTCAAGGCTCTTTTGTGATTCATGTCGCGACATTTTTTCCTGAACGCGCTTCACTCACTTTGTTTGCTTGTACTGGCATCTAAGGCTATTCTTTAGAAAAGTCCTTATTTTTTGTTGTTCTTCGCTCATCTTCATTTCTTTTTGTTTTTATACCAGTTCGTGCTACTCGCATATGTTCCCACAACACATACGCTTATACTCCATCGTTTTGTCGACATTTAATGTTATGACTCTTGGTTGGGATCCTAAAACGATAAGGATACAAATAGTCGAGTTTTCATTCACCTTATATACGTATTGGATGGGTTTAAGCTTTGTTCGCTTGAAGCACGTGAGAAGATGAAAATCATCCATGGTTAACGATAGCAAGGGAATACTTTTCTATCTATTCTTCCGGCACAGACGCGTGGGCGAGAGGATCTTGTGTTTCTTATATTATTGTCGATTCCTTAAAGCTCTCTCGTTCAACCTTCATATATGATAAATTGATTTTCATGTTTATGCTTAAGCGAGACATGGAAAATGATAATTCTTTCAGAATGCAGAGGAAGAAGATAGCTTTTCGGTAAATAGATTGGTATAGCCTTTTAAGAGTCCTTAGATGCATTATATTTTTATGAGTGTTACAAAATGTTGAGTTGTAAATAAAACTCGCGGAAGTCAAACCGGTTATATATTTTGAGAAGAGCAAATGTTGTTGTTAAGAGGGTTCGGATGATTAAATATGAACATTTTAAGAATTCCATGTACTGTAAAAATTGGGAGGATTAGCATCCTATTAGTTTCGATTGTTATCGTTTTATGTTTGATCAATTAGGTTTGCAGGTAAAGTAAAACATCATAATGCCATAGAATAATATATTCAGAAATGATGGTACGTACAAATTCACTCAACTGCCCCAATGACCTTTGAATACTTAAAATTTACCTTTTGAATTTACTTCACAAATTTTTTTCAAAGTTAGTAAATTCATCGATGTAAAGCCCTAAAGCCACCTCGTTCGATAAGAGGATTAAAATTCTAGCAAAACTTGAAGCTTCTTAGTGAGTTTTCTTTTTCTGTGTGTGACTTCACAATTGATTGAATCATTTTTGTTTTGTTACGGCGTCGTCTTTCCTTTTCCCCTTAGGGAAACCCCTCCTACCACAAGCAGAGTAAACAAAAAAAAAAAAAAACAATAAGCCCATAACCAACCGAGCCACGATGAAAATCAGTAGTTGCAGGTTTCTTTAAATCCAAATAACTTTGTAATTAAATTGAGGAATTAGGTTACGAATTCAAACAGAGAGTTTCATGTAAGTAGTGAAGGTCTGTCAGAAGTAAGGAGGAATGAATCAGCCCGCTGATTGTTAACGGAAATTATTACGTTGAAGCATATACCACCTACAAATATCGCACAGGTTGGCACAGGAAGGCCAAAAAAATGTTTTAGCTAAATAGTTGAATGATATTTGGAAATTATGCCATCACTTCGATAAAAAGTAACTACGTATTTCCGCCAACTCAGCTTCATTGTGATTCAAAAGTTGGAAGAAGGCATTTAGCTGTCCTTAGTCTGCGAAAAATAGATGATGGCACACTCATTAAAAAGGAGAGGCAAATGGATAGCGTGTTCTCTCCGGGGTCAGAAATTTATCACGGAATTGTACCCAATAAGCTTCCGGATTGTAACATATTCAGCCTGTACGAGCCCAGATGAGGGTCTTCCAGGAGTTCGCCGATCAAAATTACATTTAAGCGTTAGGTCTGATATTGATTTCCTTGATACAAACTATAACCATGAATTGGAAGTTCACGAAAGTTCAGTAAATCATCATAAGAATAAATCGTTTACCACTGAGTATTGCTCTGATCAAAATACCAATAAAACATCAACATGACAGAGAAAGAATTCTCGTTCTGCTGATAGTTCAGTGGGTGGCGTGGATGAGAAATGAGACAAAGCCACATCAAGTAATATTGTTGTCAGTATATTGAGAGCATAACGTAACCGGGATATTGAATCGGAAATGATCTGGCTGAAATAAAAACACCAAAATGAAATTAAACCAGTTTAGTCGAAAGGACAACACTACCTTAGGGGATATCGAGATCCAACGATCCAATTCTACCGGCCACAACTGCTTCCCATATCGCCGCATTACGACACATCCAAACCACGAATTACCTTTACAAAAATGCACTCACTGGGCTTTGTTTTGCAAAAAATTTAATTTAGACCGGAAAATGGAAACAACCAACTGCCATATTCCGCAGGGGGGATGCCGGTCGACAAGAGCACTCTTGGGGGCTAGCATTCTTTGGGGAGTTCCACCCCCACGTACCCGAGGAAACTCCGCAGGGGGAATGCCGGTCGACAAGATCACTCTTGGAGGCTAGCATTCTTTGGGGAGTTCCGCCCCCACGTACCCGAGGAAATCCCCGCAGGGAGAAAGCCGGTAGACAAGAACATTCTTGGAGGCTAGCATTCTTTGGGGAGTGCCACCCCCATGGACCCGAGGATATGGGGGGTGCCGTGAGGTTCCCTCCTGGGATGACAGGTAACGACTCTCATTGTATCTGGACTACGTTTTGGACAACGAACTGGAATTGACGCTTTGGGCTGGCGGATGTGATGGTTTGGACCTAGTTGCTTTGCACAGTAGCGCCGAGGTGAAACTCGTGTGTGGACGGCTCCAATTCAACTATCATACCGTCTCCGTCCTGGTAAAACCTTGGTAGGCCTCGGAGTACGTTCGAAGTTCGCGCCATTGGGTTGGTGGTGTAGGTTCGGTTGAGACGGACTCCTGATTAGCGCTGGTCTGGCTCTGAGCACTTGTCCCCATAAGGGCTTGTGCCAACCCTCGCATGGCCTCCCTGCTCTGCAAAGATAACCATGGGGCTGAAAAGGCGACTACACACACGAACGGAGATAGCGGCTCCAAGGGGGGACCCAATAAAATGGAGCAAATAAAATCAACAGATCAAAACATCCAACAAATGAAACCACAAGCAAACAGGACGCTAGCACGGAGAACCCTTTCAGGCAAAAACCGCTGTTGGCAAGAACACCGATAAAACAAGTCACCGATTGCGGGGGGAGGCAGCAAATCCCAGAAACACTGTCAAAGTCAACATCACAGGTTAAATCATCGGAGACAGACCACAGACGGACTAACGAACGAAAGAAGGCAGAGTGCGTTGTGCAACCTGGCATCATTACGGCCTTTGGGCGCAGTAGAAGGACTATGCGCACCCCGGAGCGCCCAGTGCAAGACGTACACAATCCGGATCAAGCTGCGACACCAACAGAGGCCAGTGTAAGACTGGGGGAGGGAGAAGTTTTGCCGTTGGCCGACGCCACTTCAAACGCGACCCAAGCGATAGAAGCAAAAGGGCTAGGAAACGGGGGCCTCTCCCAAGAGGTGGCGCCAAATAACACAATCGCCCTTGACCGCGCCAAAGAGGAGCAGCTTACTCGGAAAGCGGGGAATATCGTCAAACAACTGAGGGCTGCCTGCGAAGTGCAGAAAAACATAGGCAAGAGTATCAAGAATGGCATTCTTGAACTGGAGGAGCTTTTTGGCCGCATAACGCACTACAGGCGGAGGTGGCTTGCAACCGAAAAGCACCAAAAAGACACGCTCTCCCTCGAGGCATCAGTGGGTCCTAGCAGCAGCAAAAGAATGGCCGGTAGCCCAATTGAAGGTGACCGTGAGAAAAGGAGGGAGGACGAGACCATAAACGAAGTTGACACTCCAGGCGAGGAGTTTCATGTGGTGCGAAACAAGGCAGCGAAAAAAGTGGCCAAAAAGCTACTCCTAGAAAAAACAGACAAAGGGCTCAACCACGAAAAGAACAAAGAACCCCCCGATATACCACAGAAAACAAAAAGCAAACCCTTGCGAGAGGCACTGCTTATTAAACCCACTAAGGGCCGAACCTACGCAGATGTCCTCCGTGAAATTAAAGGAGCGGTCAAGCCAGACGACACCAAAACTGCCATCAAAGCAGTTCGACCAACCCGGACCGGTGGCTTGCTGGTGGAATTCGGGCCAGAGGCCACAAACAAAGATGCATTCCGTGACGCGGTTCAAAAGGTTCTTGGAGATGCGGCAACGGTTGCCTCGCTCGAACCAATGGCCACCCTGGAAATCAGGGACCTCGACTGCGTCACGGACAAAGCTGAAGTAGAGCATGCCATTAGGAGGGAGTTCCCCAGCTTAAGTGAAGTCAAGGCAAGATTGACACGTGAAAACAGAAGGGGGCAACGCATGGCTATTGTCGAACTAGCTGATAAAGACGCCCAGCAAATCCTGGCGAAGGGCAAAATTAAGATAGGTTGGGTGATCTGCAGGATACGGAGAAGAGCGATCCCTATCCGCTGCTTCAGATGCTTCGAATACGGACACACCGCGTATGGTTGTAGGGGACCCGACAGGAGATCTCTGTGCTACAAATGTGGTGAAACGGGGCACAAAAGGAAGGAGTGCACGAACGAGGCAAAATGCATTCTTTGCAAGGACGCTAAGCTAGCACCCGGCGACCTCAAACATGAGCCGGGGACAGGGAGATGCTGGGTTTTCAAGGAGGCCCTAACTAAAGCCAAATCGACACTCAAATGATCCGTATCCTGCAGGTCAATTTGCACCGAAGCACAAACGCCCAGGACCTACTTAAGCAGTTTGCGAGGGATAAGAAAGCTGACCTCCTGTTGCTGAGCGTGCAACATCATAACAAGGACTCGCAAGCGTGGTACCCTGACAAATCTGGTACCTCGGCCATCTGGGGGAATGCCGGTCGACAAGAGCTCTCTTGGAGGTTAGCATTCTTTGGGGAGTTCCGCCCCCTGTTCCCGAGGAAACTCCGCAGGGGGAATGCCGGTCGACAAGACCACTCTTGGAGGCTAGCATTCTTTGGGGAGTTCCGCCCCCACGTACCCGAGGAAATTCCCGCAGGGAGAAAGCCGGTCGACAAGAACATTCTTGGAGGCTAGCAAGTTTTGTGTCTAGTTTGACCGAACTATAAAAAAAATAAGGAAGTGCTCCGCGCACATCAAGAAATCCAAACACGAACTTTACATTTAACTTTAAACTTTATTGATTACAATTTCTTTTGAGTATTCACTCGGACAGCGTAACGTTCTACATCTAATTAGCAAAAACTGAAGGTGTTCATGGATACGCTTCTATTTATTATGCGAAAAATGATGAGTTCGCGACACGTGAATTAATTATGCGAAAGTAATTTTGATTACGATGGGACATGTGCCGCCGCGTAAATTGCTTACCTATTGTCTAGGTTCGGCACATGTCATTTCCGTTGCAGATTCGTTGCATTTGGGTAAATGCAACGTTTGCAGTAATTGATTTATGTGAGAATTATTTTTATAGGAATTCGGAGTAAGCGTATACATGACTAGCATTCTTTGGGGAGTGCCGCCCCCACGGACCCGAGGATATGGGGGGTGCCGTGAGGTTCCCTCTTATTGTATCTGGACTACGCTTTGGACAACGAACTGGAATTGACGCTTTGGGCTGGCGGATGTGATGGTTTGGACCTAGTTGCTTTGCACAGTAGCGCCGAGGTGAAACTCGTGTGTGAACGGCTCCAATTCAACTATCATACCGTCTCCGTCCCGGTAAAACCTTGGCAGGCCTCGGAGTACGTTCGAAGTTCGCACCATTGGGTTGGTGGTGTAGGTTCGGTTGAGACGGACTCCCGATTAGCGCTGGTCTGGCTCTGAGCACTTGTCCCCATAAGGGCTTGTGCCAACCCTCGCATGGCCTCCCTGCTCTGCAAAGATAACCATGGGACCAAAAAGGCGACTACACACACGAACGGAGATAGCGGCTCCGAGGGGGGACCCAATAAAATGGACCAAACAAATGAAACCACAAGCAAACAGGACGCTAGCACGGAGAACCCTTTCAGGCAAAAACCGCTGTTGGCAAGAACACCGATTAAACAAGACACCGATTGCGGGGGGAGGCAGCAAACCCCAGAAACACTGTCAAAGTCAACATCACAGGTTAAATCATCGGAGACAGACCACAGACGGACTAACGAACGAAAGGAGGCAGAGTGCGTTGTGCAACCTGGCATCATTGCGGCCTTTGGGCGCAGTAGAAGGACTATGCGCACCCCGGAGCGCCCAGTGCAAGACGTACACAATCCGGATCAAGCTGCGACACCAACAGAGGCCAGTGTAAGACTGGGGGAGGGAGAAGTTTTGCCGTTGGCCGACGCCACTTCAAACGCGACCCAAGCGATAGAAGCAAAAGGGCTAGGAAACGGGGGCCTCTCCCAAGAGGTGGCGCCAAATAACACAATCGCCCTTGACCGCGCCGAAGAGGAGCGGCTTACTCGGAAAGCGGGGAATATCGTCAAACAACTGAGGGCTGCCTGCGAAGTGCAGAAAAACATAGGCAAGAGTGTCAAGAATGGCATTCTTGAACTGGAGGAGCTTTCTGGCCGCATAACGCACTACAGGCGGAGGTGGCTTGCAACCGAAAAGCACCAAAAAGACACGCTCTCCCTCGAGGCATCAGTGGGTCCTAGCAGCAGCAAAAGAATGGCCGGTAGCCCAATTGAAGGCGACTGTGAGAAAAGGAGGAAGGACGAGACCATAAACGAAGTTGACACTCCAGGCGAGGAGTTTCATGTGGTGCGAAACAAGGCAGCGAAAAAAGCGGCCAAAAAGCTACTCCTAGAAAAAACAGACAAAGGGCTCAACCACGAAAAGAGCAAAGAACCCCACGATATACCGCAAAAAACAAAAAGCAAACCGCGGCGCAAACCCTTGCGAGAGGCACTGCTTATTAAACCCACTAAGGGCCGAGCCTACGCAGATGTCCTCCGTGAAATTAAAGGAGCGGTCAAGCCAGACGACACCAAAACTGCCATCAAAGCAGTTCGACCAACCCGGACCGGTGGCTTGCTGGTGGAATTCGGGCCAGAGGCCACAAACAAAGATGCATTCCGTGACGCGGTTCAAAAGGTTCTTGGAGATGCGGCAACGGTTGCCTCGCTCGAACCAATGGCCACCCTGGAAATCAGGGACCTCGACTGCGTTACGGACAAAGCTGAAGTAGAGGACCTACTTGAGCAGTTTGCGAGGGATAAGAAAGCTGACCTCCTGTTGCTGAGCGAGCAACATCATAACAAGGACTCGCAAGCGTGGTACCCTGAAAAAACTGGTACCTCGGCCATCTGGGTTCGAGGATGGACGTTGAGAGGTTTGCTGACGCGCTTACGGCAGGCGCACCGTTGCTGGGAGCTCCGCCAGGGAGTGGAGGGCCCACAGCCAAGGACTTGGTGAACTCAACTATGAGTACCATCATAGCTGCTTGCGAGTCTTCCATGCCCCGTCGGAGACCCCGACATGGTAAGCCTCCAGTATACTGGTGGTCAAACGAGATCGCCGAACAAAGGAGCGAGTGTGACAAACTTCGGCGAGAGGCCCAACGGGCGCGAACACGGGAGGAGGCAGACACTAGGCTAGCAGCATACAGGTCCGGCACGAAAGATCTTCGTAGGCTTATTAACAAGAGCAAGGCCCGATGCTGGCAAGACCTCGTGGACGATGTAAATAGGGATCCCTGGGGCCTTGGCTACAAGCTGGTCATGGGGAAACTTGGTGCCCTATGGAAACCTTGTATACATGACGCGGAAAAGATGGACGCGATCGTGCGGGGACTCTTCCCCGCCCATCCCGTCCGTGTTGACGCTGTCCATGGTGAAACAGCAGTCGAGTGCCCACTCTTCACACAGCTGGAACTGGAGGAGGCAGTCCTCTCCCTGAAAGCGAGGAAGGCTCCAGGTCCAGATGGTGTTCCAGCTGAGGTTTTGCAGCTCGTCTATCACCATTGTCCTGACTTGCTGCTCAGCACATTCAACGCTTGCCTTCGGGACGGGGTTTTCCCGGTACGATGGAAGGTGGTGAGGCTCGTGCTGGTCAGCAAGGGGAAGGGAAATCCTGAATCGCCGTCTGCATACCGCCCGTTATGCATGCTGGACACGGCTGGGAAAGTGCTAGAGAAACTCATCAAGGGAAGACTTACTGACGTGATTCGTGCTGCTGGGGACCTATCTCATCGGCAGTACGGCTTTAGAGCAGGACGTTCTACCATTGATGCGATTGCAGAGGTGGTGAACGCGGTCCAAAAGGCAGAGGCATATAGTCGCACCAAGCGACGGATCGTCCTGTTGGTGACACTCGACGTCAGGAATGCCTTCAACTCTGCTAGATGGGTGGATATTCTGGACACGCTGGAAAACTTTTTTCAAGTTCCAGAATATCTAATGCGGCTTTTGAGGAACTACCTAAAGGACCGCAGCCTACTCTACGACACGACACAGGGCCAACGAAGGATGGAAATTACATCGGGTGTTGCCCAGGGATCTATCCTTGGTCCAGACATGTGGAACGTGTCTTACGACGGGCTACTGAGACTTGAGATGCCAGATGAGTCGCGCTTGATCGGCTATGCGGATGATGTTGCGGCTCTGGTCGCCGGACGCACCGTTGAACAAGCGCAACTTAGGCTAGGTATGCTAATGCGCCGAGTGAGGGACTGGATGACTGCTCGCGGGCTCAGTTTAGCACTGGAGAAAACCGAAGTGGTCATCTTGACAAAAAAGAGAATCCCTAGAGTAAGGATGATCAGTATTGGAGATATACAGATCGAATCGAAGCCAGCGGTGAACTAACTGGGGCTACTGATCGACTCGAAGATGAGTTTCTCTGAGCAAATCAGGGCAACGGCTGAGAAGGCTGCTTCGGGAATATCGGCCCTGAGTCGCCTTATGGCCAACGTAGGGGGACCCAGCCCATTAAGAAGACGCCTCTTGATGAGTGCTGTAGGGTCAGTGCTACTGTACGGAGCAGAGGTATGGGACAACGCTCTCAGCAAGGAGGTATACCGAAAACGATTGGCACAGGTACAGAGAAGAGGAGCACTGAGAATTGCATCTTCGTATCCAACAGTCTCCGACTCGGCGGTGAGAGTGATTGCAGGCGTGATACCTGTTGCCCTCCTTGCTAGAGAGCGCCGCGCTATTTTCCTGCGCCGAAACGAGGATGCGAGGGAGATGGTTGTCCGCGAGGAGAGACAACGCTCGCTCACCGATTGGCAGCAGTCTTGGGGGAATTGCACGAAGGGAAGGTGGACTGCGCGCCCCATCCCGGATGTGAGACCGTGGCTAAATCGAAGGCATGGTGAGATTGATTTCTATCTGACCCAGCTTTTGAGCGGGCACGGGTGTTTTCAGTCTTACCTGCACAAGATCGGCAAGTCACGGTCTCCCGATTGTCGGTTTTGCCCAGGAGAGGAGGACAATGCCTGTCACACATTTTTTGCGTGTACCAAATGGGCCAGGCTGCGAAGGGAACTCTACAGGGAGACGGGAGAGCTCACCCCGGATAATATAGTTGCGGTGATGCTCGAATCGGTTGACAAATGGAACCAGGTGGCACATTATGCTCGGGCAGTCCTAAAATATAAAAGGGACTCACAGCAGCCGGAGGCACTGGGGCTGGGGGATCGCTCTTCTGGCGATTCCTCTTCCCCTCTCCCCTTCCGCTAGGAAAGAGACTCCCCAGCTTGAAGGCGCCCCACGGCGTAACAAAACGAGACCTGGCCCGAAGTAATGTGTCAAACGGTTCCAGGCTAGGTTCTCAGATTGACAGGGGAGGTGTTTAGTGCGTAGTCCAAGGGTATCCTCCATGGGAGTCCCACACTGCCAGACTCGGCGGGCATAAATGCCTTCACCTCCCTACCACAAAAAAAAAACTGTCATTCGGACGTTGTACTTTCCAGTGATACGACAATGGCCATAAGATGGCGGATCATGGAGACTTTCTACAATAATAACGTAGAAACCCGTTGGAAAGGTTTGAGCCCGTGATTCCCAAAAAATACTTTTCGCCGCGGACAACTTTTCTAAGACAAGTGCAGTTGAACGCATTCTTATTCGCTTATCCCGGGCTAAGTGTCTTGGGATAGAATAAGCTCGGACACACACCTTGAGCCAGTGAATGGAGAAATACTTCTCAATTGTCCTGCTTGCTTGCTTTCCTTTATAGCATAACTATGCTGACTGAATTGCTTACCAACTAAAATGATGAAGACAATTTAAATTAGTCCAGCTATTTTTTCCCGCCATTTGTCTAAGACTGGTGCAGCCACAAAGCTCAAGCTAACACTTGATTTGCCTAATCACGCATGCGTGTGACTAATTCGTTCCACTGAGGCAAAGTCTTGTGTGTATATACAGTCTTCCACAAAAGTCAAGGTACAGAGAATCGGTAACTGAAAATTGTATTACTGAATCAATATTTTTATTTGAAAACCAAAAGTTATGAAATGGTAATAATACGAGTTCTGTTGAATTTAAGTTTTCATAAATTTAAAGGGATTCGGCAATAATGATCATTGAAGACAATAATTTTTTGTTGGCAATGTCTCTTTTCTACTCCACAAAAGTCTTGGTACAGTTGCAGAAAATGCCCTGTTATTTGTAAAAAGGGGAATCCCCCAAGTTCATATTATCAGAGTGAGTTAACAACCGTAGGCCGCTGTCTTTAATATCGCGTCCGTATTCGTGGTGTATCTTTTATTTAATAAAATTTTTAAAAAATGAGTCGAAAGGAGTTGAGTATTAAGAAGCGTGAAATAATTATTAATCTGCATTCAAATCAGAGCAAATCATATTCTGAAATTGCTGAACTAGTGTTGCGAAGTCGGTCAACCATTCAAAAAGTGATAAATCGATTTAAGAAGGAAAATAGAGTGGAAAATGTGCCCCGAACAGGTCGTCCATCTAAACTAAGTGCAAAGGACAAGAGAAAAATTTCGCGAATGGTAAAACAAGATCCATTTCTAAGCTGTAGAAAAATCTGCGATGTTCTTGGAATTAATGATAAGAAGGAGGTTAGCGCAGAAACTGTGCGTAGAGCTGTCGTAGAAGCTGGATTTTCATCTCGTACGCCTAGAAGAAAACCTCTTGTAAGTTCCATAAACAAACAAAAAAGAATAACATTTGCAAAAGCATATATTGACAAACCAATAACGTTTAGGGATAATGTTTTATTTTCGGATGAGTCTAAATTTTGTATATTTGGTGTAAATGGGCATAAGAGGGTCTGGCGAAAGGTAGGAGAAGCATTTAATCCCAAGAACACTATTAAAACAGTAAAACATGGAGGCAGTGGTGTTATGGTTCGGGGTTGCATGCCTGCTGCTGGAGTTGGAAATCTGACATTCATCGAAAATACTATGGATCAGAACTCTTATTTAGAGATTCTACGAAACAACATGAAACAAAGTGCAGCCAAATTAGGTATGCGAGAAGATTTCTTGTTTCAACAGGACAATGACCCTAAGCACACTGCGCATAAAGTTCGAATGTGGCTATTGTACAATACTCGCATGCTTGCTACACCGCCTCAAAGCCCTGATTTGAACCCTATAGAGCATCTTTGGAATGAGCTTGAGACAAAAATCCGAAAAAGAGTGATATCAAGCAAGGCGCAGCTTAAGGATGTTATATTGGAGGAGTGGGCCAGAATCAGCAGCGAATTTACTAAAAAATTGGTATATTCTATGCCTAAAAGACTGAAGTCAGTAATTCAGATGAAAGGATATCCGACAAAATATTAAGAAAAGAATAATTCAAATAGCTATGCAAGACTATAATTACAATTTGTATCATTTTTCTTTAGGTGTACCATGACTTTTGTGGACTTCATTCATTGACTTTCCAACACATCATATGTAATAATATATCAATACGACAGAATTTTCGTTTTGTTTTACATGAATTTAAAGTGTAATGATTAGAGTTGAAGTAATACCAAAAAATTTTATCACTATAGGTTTTTTAAATAAAAATATCAAACAATTTTCATGATATTTATCACTGTACCTTGACTTTTGTGGAAGACTGTATTTTAATTCTTAATACAAGTTTGGATACACACCTACTTCTGCAAATGCATGATACGATGGCCGCGCCCACAGATGGTTTGATTACGACCCACAGCTTTCCGCATGTGCTGCCATTCAAAGTGCACAGAGAGAAATCACGGGATGTGGACTGTCATAATTTCACTGCGGCTTCCGTAACACAGCCCCTGTAAGTCAGTTTCTGAGTAACTCGCATGCAAACAAGTTAGGGTAAAATGAAGTGCTTATGCATAATTACGGAAAATTTTGACACATTCACTACATTCATATATGTTTCAGCAAATTTTAATAGAAATAGTCAAAAAGAAAGTTACCGTCGTTTAGCGCATTCAGCGTAAAATTGGCTTCAATATTGAAATGCAATATGAAATTGAATTTGGTTTAAGTATTAATTTTTTGCTACATTGTTTAAGCAAGACGTACACAGTCTCGACGAAATTTACATTGAAAATTTACATACAGAAAAATTGTTTATTCAACATCCAATAAATTCTTCCATTATTCTAACAATATTGTAATTGCTTGGCATTTATACATTTACGAACTTTGTTCGATATTTAACTCACGTATGAATAAATTTGACCTTGCATTGCATTGTAAAAGAATTTTTCTTTGCATGTTGATTAATCTTGTAAAAGTACTACCGTTAAACATATAAATCTGTGACTTATTTTCTTCTTCTTTTTAGCACTACAGCCCCCTCCCGGGCCTTCGCTTAGACATGGTTAGATAATCTCATTTTCATGACCGTCTTGATTTTTTTTTGGAAGTTGGTTTGGTCAGTACCAAGCTCCCGTGTGTCTGCTCAGCTATTATATGATCTGATTAAATCAGTACATATCACCACTGAGTAAACACTCGTAGCCTGTCCGAAAAATCCCCTGAACTAAATCACGTTGTTCACCAACGAGATTTGAGCCTGGGACCTTCGGGTTATGCGTCTCATGCTCTAACCACTAGACCGAACAGGCTACTTGTGACTAATTTTAAATATTTAAATTTTCATTACGGGTACTGAATCAAATAACCTCTTTAACTCGATTGCGCTTTTTATTTTTCTGTGATTGAATTTATACGTTTTTTTGTATATCGATGCAAATGGTAATGAAGAAAACTCCGCTGTAGACAATCTGAAGCCCAATCGAGAAAGGAGCAGGGATCCCCTTGTCTCTCCACCCCCAGCTTCCACAATTTCTCGTCGTAGACGCCACGATCAAATGGTAATAAATAGTCTTGGGGTTGCTCATAGGGTTTACCGGTTCCCAAATGATGGGGCACTAAATGCTGAGAAATACCAATTACTGCACGTACACCTGCAGCTCTACAACTGAATCCTACTGACACCTCCTTTGTGAGGACCTAAGAGAGTGAACACAAAAAATTTCCACACCTGAGAATGGACTCGAAAGAAAGAGGCATGCCACCAGAATGGAGGTTGGGTGATAGGCTAACTCTTCGTCTCTGCAAAGCATTGTTTCGAAACCTAAATTGGGCCTTCAGCAACAACCCTGCAACCAAAAGAAGGACAATGGCATTGGATCCTTGAATTTCAGATCACTGACCAACTCTGGAGTTGTTAAGGCCCTTTTATAACAGGCCAGTTAATATAAATTAGACATACTGGCTATTCAGATAACGAATTGGACTGTAACTGATATTCAAGATATGTTAAGAGATTGCACACAATATTTGAAAGTGGAAAGCCTGCTGCAAAGCAATGATTTGGAGGGGCCTTTATTGTGGATAGGGAGTTCAAATCGCTTGATATTGATTTTAAGGCAAAAAATGAATGGTTATGTGAAATCGGTATAAAAGCTAAATTCTTAAAAATTTGGCTAATAAATGTGGGAAAGAGATAGAGAACAACACGACGGTGTGGCCCGACGCTATGATGGATTGTGTCAGTTGACGACGAGACTGCGGGAAACGACGGGCTTCATTCGTTTTTTATATCATTCTTTTATCTTTTTTTCAATAAATTTGTCTTTAGTTTTAAAATCAATTCCTACAATTTGGTGTTCGGAATGGGATTGCTCAAAAAAAAGTACGGTTTAAATATTGTGTGCCAGGCAGATTTTGTTAATATTTGCGAGAATTTGCGTCGCCTCCGTAATTAAATGTGGTCGCGCTGCATAAATTTGTGTTTGGCACTAAAGGAAAATTCTCCGGTTTTGATTTCCAAGAAGGTTACGAAAAATACCAATCCATTTTACAGTACGCAAGCAAAAACCTAACCGAAGCTGAATCGGCCACCATTTGTAATTTACTCGACATCAGCCATTCAGTTGAAAACATCATATCACATATCTTTTGTAACCTGCAAAAGGGGGAAGCTGTTTGCTGCAAACGATGAGGCAGATAACAACGTAAATGACGATGACGACGTTGAAGACGACGACGCGGAGGACGACGACGAAAATGACGCTGTAAGCAATCATGATGCCATCCACGGAAATGTTTTGGGCGATGACTGCTCGAAAAGGAGTGGAAGAAGTAGCCACAGACCCAACAGTACACGTACACCCGCAGAGAACCGGTCAACAGGTACCAGGAAAGAAAGGCTGTATGAACAGCGTGATAATCACAGCGAAGACCGAGAGACATAAGAGCCACAACAAGTGCCACGATTCGCTGTAAGTTTCCGCGACATAGAGGACTCGATCAGACCGTTTAATAGTATAAGCAATATACCCGGGGAGATGTGGGATAGAGACTTCGAAGAAAGAGCCGAACACATGTGTTGGGATGGGTTACACAAGTTCATCTCCGCCAAAAAATCATTACAAGGTCTCACTTAACTCTTCATTCGAGGTGAACCGTGAATTGTTTCATGGCAAAGTCCTAAAAATGCATTGCTTGCGGAGTTCAGAATGAAAGTGAATAGTGCACAAGTGCATAAAGAAACTGTCAGAAAAACGATTAGCAAGAAGACAAAGCGTTCAAGAATTCTTTTTCGAAATGAAGGAGATCACAAATTATGGGAACGTTGATGATGACGCATTGATCCACTATGCCATCGACGATATAGATGATTTACATCTTAATAAAACAGTGCTATACGGCGCAAGATCATTTAGTGAATTGAAGACAAACTAAAATGTTATGAGGTGATACGCGAGAAAACAAAAAGAGAATTGAATAAGAACAAACAGGTTGTGTCAAATAGTGATAAATGGCTATGTTTTAATTGTGGAGCAAAAGGACATATATCTACGGAGTGTAAGGACAAAGAATGGTGTAATCGTTTTGAACACATTGTGAAGTTTAAAACCACAAAATAATGTGATGCATAAGCCATTGATCATCCAAGGGAAGACATTAATAGCATTATTCGATACTCGTACAATAAAAGAATGTAGACACGAAGAAAGTTAGTTTATATCTTGTTGGTTTCGGTGATAACAGCAATAATGAAATAAAACCAATTGCGAGTATTCAAACTGAATTGTAAATAAACTCAAAGATATTTTGTGTGAACTTTTATTAGTTCCATCTAGATGTATGGATGTCAAAGCAGTGCTTAGTGAGCAGTTTCACGCGCAGGTTGAAGTCAACATAAACCGCGACGGGATTATTATTTGGAAGTTAAGTGAAGAAGGCAGTAATGAAGTCTATAATATAATGTGCATTGACACGGTTCAAACGGAAAATATTTTGAACATCGACGAATCAGCGTGTAGCGATGCAAAAGAAAAGGTCATAGATTTGATTTCCAGTTACAAGTCCAAAAAGCGTAGTTCCACCTCTCCAGAGATGGATATTATTCTTGAAGACGAAACGCCCATATATTTGAGACCACGACATTTGCCTTTTAGGGAAAGAATAATAGTGGATAACAAAGTCGATGAATGGCTGGAACAGGGAATAGCTAAGCTATCAGAATCTGACTTTAGCAGTCCAGTGGTGCTTGTTCGAAAGCGAGACGGAACACCAAGATTGTGTATTGATTATCACCGAATCAATTAAGTAATCGTCAAGAATCGTTTCCCATTATACTGTACTACACACTTATGCATCCGTTGACGGGTACGGCGCGATGCTAATGCAGAAGTTTACGAAAGATAGTCAATTACATTCAGTATATTACATGAGTAGGAACACAACAGATGCACAAAGAAAATACTCCAGTTATGAATTAGAAATTCTTGCTGTTATTGAAGCATTGAAAAAGTTCAGGGTATATTTGCTTGAGATACCTTTCAAACTTGTCACGGAGTAACCCGTTGGGCTTACCTTCTTCAGGAATACGACTGCAAAGTAGAGCACAGGTCAGGAGCTAGAATGACTCACGTTGACGCTTTGAGCCGTTATGCAGTATTCATGATTGACGAAGACAACATAATCAAGAAAATAAAAACTGCTCAGAAACAGAACAAAGAGCTGAAAGTAATAATTGATATCCTCAAGGAGGAACCATCGCATCACATTTTGTACAAATTGGTTGGCGATCAAGAGTTAATGGTATTACCCAAGGGTATGCAGCGTGAAGTCATCAGACAGGTGCATAAAAAAGGTAATTTCAGCGTGGGAAAAAATAAATACCCAAATTGGAAGAGAAAATTCTGATATTTATCACTAACTGCATTCTATGCATACTCACTAATAAAAAACGCGGCAAACTTAAAGATGAGCAAAGGCAAAATACCTCTACATACATATCACATCGATTTTCTTGGTCCTTTGGAATCGACGAGTAAACATATTTTGGCAGTCATCGATTCATTCTCAAAATTTTGTTGGTTATATCCTACGAAAACAACGTGCGCCCGTACTGGCGAAACTTAGCGTTGATGACCCTACGAAATGTTACAAACATGTACCAAAAGTTTGACAAGTGATAAATTCTACTTATTCATGAAGTACTGGCGTAACACCATTTGAACTGCTATAGGGTGTAAAGATGCATATCATGGAAGACCTGCAAATCAGGGAATCACTCGAAGAAGCAATGATCAGCTATTTTCAAGAGGAGAGGCACGATATACGGCGACAAGCGAAGGAGCAGATCTTGAAGGTCTAGTCCAAAAATAGAAAACCTTACAATCTACGTAGAAAACTAGCAACGCGTTATAAAGTAGGTGATTTGGTATAAAAAGAACGCAGTTTGTAGGTGAGCTTAAGTTAAAACCAAAATATCTTGGCCCATATATTGTAAAACGATGCAAAGCCCATGACACCTATGACGCTATTCGAGAGAATGAAGGTGATGGTCCGAGGCAAACAAGTGCATGCGCAGAGTATATGAAGCATTCGTCCGCATGTTCTGAATCTGGTGATGATGATGCGTTCGAGTCGAATTCCCTGTAGAATGGCCGAATGTGGGAAATGATAGAGAGCAACACGACGCTGTGGTCCGACATTACGATAGATTGAGTCAGTCGACGACGAGACTGCGTGAAAGACGAACGAAGAGCTTAATTAGTCGTTGATATCATTTCTTTCAATGAGTTTAAAAGTTGTAATTAATTCCCACATAAATTTATACACCCTGACCGAAGAAAAGGATGAAAAAACGAACTTTCTACAATCACCCCGAAATACTAGTCGACTCATTGCCTATAAACGACACAAAAATAATGCTGGGTGATTTCAATGCTAAGGTTGGCAATGAGGTATCTCATCGGCGAATGACTGGAGGATATAGCCTCCACGATGAAACAAATGACAACAATGTAGCAGAAATCTTGTTGTACGCTTGACCTGCTTTCCATATCGACACATTCATAAAATGACCTGGATATTACCGGATGGTAGCACGTTCACGTTCTGATCCAACGTCGTTGTACCTCGAGCATACTTGACATCCATACATACCAAGCCGTCATTTGTAACTCGGATCATTACTCGATCAAATTAACCTATTGATGTCGTATGTCAAAGGCGTATTTGGTGAAGACCAGCCCTCTACACAAAATCGACATCAAAAGGCTCCAAACGGCGTCTGTGACGAAAAATTGCACGGAAACCCTCGACCATGATAGAACAGACGATTTGCGATTTGCTCGGTGCAAAAGCAATGATTGGTTCAATTATGAGTGCCAAAATGCGTTGAAAAAAGAATCAGGCGCAGAGGAAATACCTAGGTAGGAAAACTTGAACAAAGAGAGAACATTATAAAAATCTAAGAACAATAGTAAAAAACTAAGACGTATTACCCCACAGGGATATTTGAAAAGTGCTGGGAGTTCAACATAGACGTACACCAAACTTTCGTTGACTTTGAGCAAGCATTAGACAGTATTGATCGTAACGTACTGTATCAAATAGTGCTTTGCTTTGGCATCCTAGTCAAATTAGTCCATCTTACCAAAATTACAATGGCGTTGACGACCTCCCAAGCCCGCATCAATTACCAACTCACCGATGCCTTTGACACAAATATCGGACTAAAGCAGGAAGATGGGCTGGCCCCAGTGCTATTAAATTTGGCTCTAGAGTACGTCATAAAAAAGCTACCTGTCAATACGCGAGGTACATTACTATACAAGTCGAGCCAAATAGTAGCCTATGCGGACGACATAAACATTTTGTCACGGTCACTAACAACTGCCAAAGAACTCTTCCTGAAACTAGACAGCGAAGTACGACTAGTGGGGCTACAAATTAATGAAAATAAAACGAAGCTCATGACGCAGTCGAGGAAAAATACCTCAAGTAAACAAAACATCACACTTCGCGAATATAGTATCGAAAATGTTACCGAATTTGTGTATTTAGGCGCCAAAATAACGAAAACGGGTAATGAAAGAGACGAAATACGCCGAAGAATACAGCTCGCAAATAAAATATTTTATTCAGTTTTGAAAATCTTGAAGACCAGCTGCATACACAGGAAAACAAAGCTCTAAGTATACAAATCTGTGATAATACCTGTGTTATGCTATGGGCGTGAAACATGGACCCTAGCCCAAGCATCCGCAAACATATTGAACACCTTTGAGCGACGGGTTCTGCGGTACACTAGACGGGGACCAATGGCGAACATGAATCGTATGGACGAACAACGGATGCCCAAAAAGGTATTCGTTGGGAGAACTGAAGGCCGGAAACCAGTGGGGAAACCGAGGAAATGCTGGTCTGACTCGGTTGACGAAGACGGTTCATCGCTCCTCGGATTTCGAAATTTGAAGACGCGGTCAATGGACTGAGACAGTTGAAGGCGCTGTTTGCAGAAAGCGAAGGGCCGAGAGGGGCTGTAGTGCTGAGAAGAAGAAGAAGAACAATAGTGAATAAGATATTTCGAACTAAGAAAGTATTGATGACGACCAATTGAGAAGTATCGATGTAGGTATAGCGAGCAACAACAAAAGACAAGCATAAAAAATAGCGAGCCTGAAACCTGCTTATAAAGAGAAGACCAATGCTCTGCCATGATGACATTGGCAATATCAACGCTGATGAGAACAAGATCAACGAAAAATGGGCATCATATTTCAAGAACCACTTTAATCCTCCGCACAGCTCCAGCACATCGGTACTTAAAGATGTTCCCGCAGAGCTTCTATTGGCCCCGCCAAATCTGGATGAAGTTTGTTCCACCATCAAAGCCCAAAAAAATAATAGATGAGATTCCGGTGAAATTCATTAAATATGGTGGTGATGGTATTCAGAAAGCCATCCACAATGTCATCCAGCACATTTGGCAACAAGAACATATGCCGAGTGAGTGGAGCCAATCAATTATACTCCCTATATACAATGTAGGTGACAAGCTCAGGAAGCGAAGGCCTGAGAGGAACTATACCACTACGAAGAAGAGAAAGAAGAAGGAGAAAATCAGTCGGGAATTGCAAAGGTGTTTGCTCTAAGGTTGTTATTTAAATTCTGATGCAACAACGTCTGGTTTTCGGTAAATACTTCAATTTTAATCGGACAAATTCTAGCGAAAAATACATTGAATATTCAAGTGGACTTTTTAATTATGTCAAACAATATTTTGTGAATTCAGATTAAATTTTAAGTACAGAATATTCCAATGCCACAAGAAATCATAGAGTAAATGACTGCAAGACCTCTTGATATTAGTTTTTACTATCTGAATTTTTCTGGAAGTTTCTCGAGGAGTTCCTATACACGAACTTTTTATATTTGTTTCTATCTAGAAACGTCTTGAAAGTGGCTTCCAATCTAATTTTGTGTAAACTGCGTACAACGACAAAAGGAGATGATGTAAAACTTTAAAGGAAAAAGGGAGTATGGGTATTCATTCACTGACAAAAACTGCAGAGCTACCTGGTTATATCGAACTGCCAAAAAAAAGATAACAAGCATTGATCCATTGAAAAACAAATATGAAGGGTATTGGGTTCCACCCTTCCAGCCTTCAAATAGCCAGCCTTAGATCTATGCCTGTTAATTTTCAGAAATGTACGTCTAATATGCCTTATGAGCTTCATGTAGTATTTACAGAGCGAAGCCGACAAAGGTTGTCTAAACAACATTTTTAAAGCAAGAATCTTTATATTGTAAAATAAATCACTGAACCCAAAAGCTTGCACCTTAACAATTCTATCCTGAAATAATTGTCAAACTGCAGACTATGTTCAAGTTAACTATAAATCAAAGCTTGACTTAGATATGGTCATGCGACAATGTGTGTAAGCATCGGAATTGATCCACCGCCATGTCAAAGAAATTCTTCATCGCAGATGTCTAGCGAGGCCTGCTGCTTAATGGTAGGAATTTCTTAAGAAAATTGATTGTGAAAATCGCTTAAGCATGTATTCTTTTGAGATTAGTTTGAAAAATCGAATTACGAAAATTCACCATCATTATCGTCGGAAATTTCCTAAGTTCTTACGTTATATTACTCCTAAAATTAAAAATCATTCTTAAGCCAATCATAAATCTTTCATAATCCCAATCAGAGCCATTCATTGCCCTTCCAATTAGTCACGACTCGGTCCGTGGCTCTATTTCTAAATAGTCAGGCGGCTTGAAAACAATTTTCCAACTCATTACGAGACATTTCAAGTGCTAGTGAAAGATTTAAAGGATTTCGCTCGTTATAATTTTTTTCCTTTTCTTTTACTTAACCCACGGTCAATCACTAACAAAATTCCTGACTTTCTTTTACGCTGAACTTTCCCACTTTCGCGAACATCCTGAAACGGAAATGGATGGACGCGCCAACCAACGAATCAACGGCAGCCACTCAGGGTGAACTTTTCTCTTTTTTTAGCAATCATTGGTTGAATTGTTGGATAGGATTCGCGCGTAAATGAGGGATATTTCTCAAGATCCTACTTCACCTACCACACCATAGTTTCTATTCGCGGCTAATTAATTCTATGAAAAGCATTTCTAACTTTCGTTTTACTACCCATCCTCCTCCTCCCGCCCACACCCTTTACGTTGGATGGAAGTTTCACATTGAATTTGAAATGGTCGATAACACCTCGTCTCAACTTACTCTTTTCATACTTGGTTTGTTTTGTTTTTTCTTTTACTTCGCGTGATAAGAAGGGGAAAGAGTGAAGATACCATCTCCCAAAAATGCTGACGTGAAAGAATTAAAATTGTTGAAAATCATCAAATAAGTGCTTTTCGCTCCGCTTTGGAAAATGGAAAAGTTGAATGTCAGATTGTTTCGAAATATGAGAAAAATGGTTGAAAGGAATGGTAAAGGATATTGTGTGCGTAAACGGAACCAGAATGTATGTATTTGCCTGCGAATGTTATAAGGAGTTTGAGATTGATTTTCATGAATTTCGACTGAGTAAGGGAGAACAAAGGAAAGTTTTTGAAAGTTTCAAATCGTGGAATTCTTGGAAAAATTTCTACTCGGCAAAAGTTTTAAATGAAATGCTTGAAATGATTGTTGAAGGATGAAAGAGCGAGAAAAAAAGAACCAAATTGGAGACTTAAGATATTTATGGAATTTTCGTGAAACTGGTGACAGTCTAGAAATGTATAGCATTAAATTATTGAAGTTTGTGAAATTTTAAAATGGTTTTATTTGTGTTTTCAAAAATTGATACTTTAAATTCCCTATTGAACTCATTTCCAATAATTTTTGAATAAGGACCTCTTAAAAAGATGTTTGGTTTGAAGAATTTTCGAAATTTTTTTTATATCCCCAAGAGTTTAAGATTTGTAATTTTCTTGATCAATACATAAAAACACTTAAGATGTTTATGTATGAAGTTGCCATTTTTATGTGTGACACTCTTTTTTCCAAAGCAAAACTATAGAAAGTTTTAGGCTCATACAATTCGATTGTTTTTGTCAGGATTTACCAGTGGGAGTCTCAGTCGAACTCGCAAACGACTCAAAGATGTGTAGTCTTGAGGTTCGTCACACGAAAGGCCAGTCTACTACATTGCCAGCCAGTTTGTCTAGGAATTCGGTCGTGGATCATGCCAACAGTAGACCCGCAGCCACCAAAACGACAGAGTTTTGAGACACACAGCAGTTGTTACTTTAATCTTGCTACTTATTCAATATTAAAACATAACAATCATCTTGTGTTTTCATCTTTTCCATTTAAACGCTTTTATTTTGTTTTTTCGGAAAAAACAAAATAATAGCGTTTAAATGGAAAAGATGAAACACAGGATAGTCTGGAAGCGCTTAACATGGGAAAATACACAGAGTATAACAACCATACTAAATTGCATTATATATGGTTTCACAGTATGTTTGGGCTAAGCTTCGCCCAGTTGTTGCCAATCACCAGCCAATTCATGTCATAATAATTGGCTGGCAAACAATTTAATTAGAAGATACAGTCAATGGTTGGCATCGATTGTTATTGCCAATGATCGACCTATCATCTTTGCCATACTTGATCATTACTTTGCTAATGCTTGGACATTGGTTTGCCAATTCTTGGCCAATCATCATTTTTTTAACCGAGGTGATCAGAATCTTCAATTTTGCTCAGCGAGGAATGGTCATGGTCAAAATTGGATTTTTACGTGCAATTGATTGATTACTTGAATATTTCGAGGTTTTAGGTGTCGTAGTCATAAGAAGGACTGATTAATGGACAACCATCAGCCAAGCTTGGACGAACAAAATATTCCCATATCTGTACTAGAAACTGCTTAGCCTATGAGTGGGAAATGTTTGGCCAAAGCTTGAGCCTGTTGTATTGATGCAGATATATTTTAAGGGAATGTTTGGCCATCGATTGACTTTTGCTTTGCCCATTCTTGGCTAATGTTTCGCCAAGGATTAATCAAATCTTGGACAATGTCAGTTTTTAGTATTTATACTCATGACTATATGGGAATCTATGCATGATCCAAGGTTGGCCCTTCTTTGATATATTTTTTCACCAAATCAAAAATTTGGCAGTTTGTCAATCATTGGCCAGTGATGAGCCAATGTTGGCAGTGAATAATTGACCAATGATAGATACTAGTACAAGGCTAATGGTTATTGCCGAAATTGGGCCAATGCTGGAAAAATTTTCATAGCCAATGATTGGCCAATGCTGAGGCAATCTTGTATCAATTCAGGATCAATTGTCATTGTTTAATATAAATGTGTTTCAGTTATAGCTTGCACTGTACTTGAATATAAAAGAATTTGGTTTTCTGACCAAAGATGAGCCATTGCATTGCAAATTCTTCGGAATCGTTTGGCAAATGCTTGAGTCTCTTATAATCATTCGTAATTTCTATATGAAAGAACTTCCATGTCTGTAAGTTAGCTGAAAGTGATGGACCAATGATAGAATTGAATCATTAACCAATGAAAGATTTGAGATTCACCAACAAAATTCATCCAGTATTATGTAAAAAGCGGGTTCATGGATCGTTGCTCGCACTTGTGGACAAATTTAAAGATTTAAGAGTAGTATTTGCCCCACGTTTGAAATTTGACATTCATGCATAACCACTCGAGTTTCATGTGTATTTTAAGGTCCTTCTGCGAGTCTTTTAACATCTTTACCAGCATGCATCTATTTGTATTCTTAGCCCGGTTAACACTTGAGTATGCCTCCCAAGTATGGTCTTCTCACTATACCAATCTATCGGATGCTGTTGAGGCTGTACAGCGTTAATTCATATGTTCTCTATTCTACAAATATAATCTCCCTTACCGCTCCTACCATGAGCGCTTACAGTTCCTTAACATCCCATCACTCAAAAAATGAGAGAATTCTTAGATCTATGTTGCTTATTTAAAATATATCAAGGTATTCTTTCATCCCATCTTCGCGAAAGAGTTTGTATACGTCCCACCTCAAGAACGGGTTCAGCTGATACATTCATTGTGCCCTTTGCTTGAACCGATATTTATTTTTAATCGTTTTTAGTACGCGTATAACGTCGCTACAATCAACTCCAGCTGGGTCTCCTGCCATATTCCTTAAACGCCTTTAAAAGCATATTACATAACATTCTCCTTAGCTCCACATAGTTTGTTAGCTTTTCATATTCTTGTTTTTTTTTCTATTCAAGCAGCCCACTTTGTTTTGTAGTATTTAGTATATTTAGTTACCTATTTTGAAATTAGATTCAGCGTGATTATATAAATAATAAATAAATAAAGATAAACAAGGATCGGCCAATACTTGAGCTTTTTGTGATGATTAGCATTTCCTATATGGGGAATTCAAAAGCTGCCACGATGTCGCAGATCCGCTTTGTTAATATTAAAACCGCATAGACTAGGTTAATGAACTTGCAAAAATTAAACAAAGAACACCGCAGACCCGATACGAACGGTTGAAATAATAACTCGCACATTCACTTAACAGAACCTTAACATTCTGGAATATATCTATCTGCTGCGTTATGATACCTGAAATGTCTGCTTAACTCGAAGCAAAGAAACTGGTTTCCCTTACAATTCACATTCATTCCCATTTTTGATTACTTCGATATAAATGTTTGAATAATGATTATAAAGTATGTGTTTATGCATATAATAATAATTTTTGCCATTGATAGCTATATTTTCATTTTGGTCATTCCAATTAAAATTTTATTTGCCTTTGTTTATCTAAATACCTGTTAATACATATGCTACGAAGAATTTGACAGATTTAACAATGCATTTTTATAATGTATATGTACATATACAAACAGAATTCACTAAAAACTTTTTGGCTTCCTTGGTTAAAATATTAGACTCTTAGATTTCTTATATGGTGTTTAACACTCAATTATTCTACTTTTAAGCTATTATGAATCTTCTAAGTTTTCGTTTGACGTTTTGGCTTATTTATTTTTATTTACTTTACTTTGGTCACGTGATATAGTCATTCAGTAAAGGCAAAGCAAAAATATATATTCACAGATTAGCGAAGAAAGAATCTTTTTGCGGCAGCAGGGTGAAGGGTTTTTACGCCTAGAGGCTGGGAATGCCAACTGTGCACTGATTCTAGAATATCTATTAAACATCTCTCCTGTGAATCTGAAAGGACTCTCTTTCTAGCGGGAAGGGTGGAGGGGATGGAATTATAAGGAAAGAGACCCCTCTCTTCTGACATCAGCCGGAGCTGCAGAGTGCTCTGTTTATCTATCAGGACTACTCACATATAATGTGCCACTCATATGCACTTGTCAAGTGATCTAAGCATTCCTCCTGAGTATAATTTCTAAGGAAAATTCTCCAAGTCAAATAGAGAGGTCGTGCCACAGCTTATCCCATTTTCTGCTAACAAGCTTCAGAAGTGGGACAGGGAGAAGTCAGTCTTACCGTGCCTTCAATTGAGCTGCGGCCTCAAGCCTGAGATTGGCCAAATGGTCAATCTTCTTTTTATGTCACCCTCCCAGGATTGTTACCAGTCGCTGTTCCCCTAACTTCTTCTGCAACCTTATTAGCTGTTGCCTTGATTTATTTGGAAAAACTCATCTTTGAGTCTATCACTATACCCCGCTTTTTCACCAATGGTTTGGATTCGATGGATGAATCTTTGCTACTAATAGTGATCAATTTGACGACTCTCTTTTTTTGTCAGGACGATCATTTTGGTTTTATTCAGCGCCAGGCTGAGTCCACGAGTAGTTATCTAGTCCCTCATTTGGCGCATTATCATATATACTCTGAATTTCACTTAGTCGGCTGTGCGTTTTGCGACTAGCCGCGCAAAATCATCTGCATAGCTAATCAAACGTGACTCATTTGGCAGCCCCAGCCTCAGAAGACGACCATACGAGATATTCCATAAATCAAGGCCAACGATAGAGTCCTAAGAAACACTCAATGTAATTTCCATCCTCCGATTTTTATGTTATAGGTCAGGCAACAGTCATTCATATAGTTCTTTAAAATCCACATCAGATAGTTTGGTAGTTGAAGAGGATTTTCTATTGCTTAACGTGTCTAGTATATACAACCGGCGGTATGCAAATGGTATCTCATGACTCTCTATATTTCAGCTCTCCGGAAATATTCCTTCATACAAGCAAGCATTAAACATACTGAAGCAAGTCACGATAACCGTGATAGACCATCTGCACTATCCCAGCTGGAATGCCATCTAACCATGGGGCCTTTTTTTCCTTCATGGGCAAAACTGTTTACTCTAGTTCGTTCTTCGTACAGAGCGAGAAATCCCCTGGAGTTTCATCGTGGACCATTTAAACAAAAACGGGGTGTATAAGCAAAATAACTTGCACAATCTCGTCCATCTTTTGCACCTCATATGTACGCGTACAAAGCAAACGCTAGGTTCCAAGATTCTATATAAACTGCTTCTAGCTAAGTCTCCACTTATTTACGAAGTTGACCGGGTTCTGCTAGCAGCTGGCCTTGCTGTTGTTGATAAGCTTGCAAAGACGCTTTCTGGGTGACTTGCATGCATGCCTTTTCTGAAGCCCTTACCCATTGGGCTTCTTGCCAGAGCTTGTGACATTTGCTTTGCCATGCATCTATTTCAAATGACCAACAATACACTTACCCGCTGTGTTTGGGATTCTAAAGGCGCACGAAAGACTTACAAGTAGGCAGAACAATAACCATAGTTTAGTTCACTGCGTACATAGCTGCTATTCTTCCACTTCTCTGAGAAGCTCTCCAAATCGACACCTTTACCATGAGCACACCAGCACATTTCTCTTCTATCTTCCCATTATACCATCCAAAACAAGAAAACTGAGCACATATACGCTGATTAGGTCTTAAGCGCTGTATATGTGGTATGCAGTCGTTCAGAGCTTGCAAGTAGTGTACTCTTCGTACTTGGGACTCCTATTCTAATGTTGCATCTGGGATGGTTTCAACACAGTCTAAGCGGTGGTTGTGTTTAACATAGCATATCTGATGTCATTTTCAGAGCTAGTTTTCTTATAGCATCTGACAAAGGTATTCCCAATCCAATGGGATGGAGTCTGGGCTGAAAAGACGGTAAAGTTTATTAAGCATAAGATAATACTAAAAGGTGTTAAATCAACACACCGAACTCACAAAAAGTCATCTCCCCATCCATACTTTGCATCTACAAATGCGTGCTGTCTCGTGCCCAGATGGCGGCAGTACCAGATTTATCAAAGAACCATGCCGATGAACTCCTGTCATGATGTTGCAGTAAGTTGCCTTTCATTTGATTTGCAAACTGTTTTAGCAGGTTTTTTGTCACAGTACTGCGGTGCAAGTTTGCCTACGAGATACGGATCAATCCTATACTGTTTTGGTCTTGGCTAAATTTTTCGTAAACATCTGACACGTTCTTGTTCCGTGCATAAAGTTAAGTTAGTGCACACTGAGGCCATCATCCTTACATAGGACGCAATGTACTTCGCCCATGCTTCATTTCATTTTGTACCCTTTCCCCCTAACATAGTTAGCTCATGTTTAGCCCCTTCCATTCTTTCAGCTTGGCCATAGCAAGTCACTTACAACATTGAAGAGGTACCGTTCACTTAGTTAGGCATTTGTTCTGATTCCTTTCCAGGAAGGACAAATATGACAATGCATTGCCCGCAGGTATTTTCTTTGATGAGCCTTATTTTAATTCTAGTTAAACCAGGAAACTCACGCCAAATGGCGCCCCCAACCCCGGTCACTTCCATGACGCAGTCAATATCCCTGATATCAAGCGTTACCACCAGTGAGGCTAAAGTGGCGCATCCTTCAAGGGCTTTTTTAACATGCCTATCAAACTATTGTATATTGTCTACTTTATTAGAGAGCATTGATTATAAGACAATTTTTTATTGCTTATTGACCACGCAAAAAAAAATTCATTGCTCCCTCCTTCCCGCGTTAAAGCGAGTAATGTGATTTGAAACTTAAACTGCATTAGACACTTCAAGAAGCTTTGCAGATGGAGCCTTTTTCGAGGTGTCATATTGTTAACTTATCGTCGGAAGCTAACTATAAATAAATAATTTTTTGATATATTGTTCAGAGGAACTCTTTAATAAGTGACTCAGATACTTGGAGATCTGCATCTATCATTCCCCGCCCCCAAACAAAGCAACGCCTGAAAATATTCTTGCATATTACCAACTTGATATCTTATCTCTCATTATAACAAAATTGTCGCCCCACTTAACCTTCTGAGTAAAACCATCGGTAAATTTAACAAACAGAACCTGCCTTAAAAGTGTGCACCATTGGTTGTCCCTAGCTTGGGTAACACCGAATATTCCTTCATATTTTGCTTCCTGAAGAAGCTACTTATCGTCCGCCATTCGAGAAAGTTTTTTGGCTATCTTGAATTGAATTACTCAGAACCCTTCATTTGACGTAGTCAAGTCCTTTTGGGCTACTTCCTATTCTCTTTATTCCCTTGGATAGGCCTACAGGCTGCCTATTTCCGGGATATAGGATTATTGAAGCTTTGCTCAGTGTCTCATCCTTGTTTTCCCTCTTCCCTCAACTACTTGCGGTTTTAATGTCCAACTCTCTTTAAGAGCTAGCTCTAGGATGTTGATCATGCCATCCTTGTTTACGCCCTTTTGGCCACTACAGCCAGTCATTCTTCACTTTTGACCATTCCTGCCTTCCGTAAAAGCCACTTTCCTTTGGGATAGTCAAAAGCAACCAAGCTGCCCAGAATCTCCTCTGTTGGAATTCCTTTGCACTTGCAACTCGTGCTTTGACCACTTCAGTGGTGACAAGAGCAACATCATTTATCAGTGCAATTTGACCTCGTCCGTTGTTTACTTCAAAATCAGTACCTTTGTCCCCTCAGTTTTGCTGGAAGCTACTTTGTCTAGCCTCTTAATTCTCTCATTGATTTCTCATCGGGGCTGCCTTGTTGTTTGATTCTCTTGCAGTGAGCTCTCCAGCGTTTGCATCGTTTTTTGAATCTTTAGAATTATTAACGAGTATGAAACTTAATAAACTGAAAAATTTAATTTTATTTTTAAGGGTTTTGTACTGCTTATAAAGCCCTATTGAAACCGGTTACATTTGTTCGCCTTTCCGTCCGTCAATCCATCTGTGTCACATCAGTTTTTCTTCAAAACAATCACAGTTACGGACAAAGAACTTGATGGGTAGATCAAATGTGATGAAATCTTAAAAGTTTGGGTATCAATAAATTTTTCAACGGTTTTTAAATAAAAATATTTTCTAATACGATGAATAAAATATTTTTAGGATTTGATGATGTGAGTGATTTGTGTTACATTGCAACGAAATGGCGGTCAGTGACGTTGAAGCAACAATGGCTTTTCTAATAAACGTGTACATCTCATCGAAGTATTTCTTAATTTTATTCGTTGTTTGTAACTCCGTATCTTACGTTCAGTACAAAAACCTGCTAGTTGGAGCGTGGTACTGACTACCCAACTTGTTTTTATTCGAAATTCCAGCATCGTTAATTTAAGCATGTTAGCCAGTAGCAGTTATTCTTTTAGTTTCAGTGCAACAACTATAGCCGAATCATCAAAGATAGATGATAAAAGAGTGAAGGAATAAAACAAAATCAGAGGACTTACTCCAATCAGAAAACTGTGCAAACGCTACAAGGGGAATAGATTCTACTACAGCTCATGGCGGAAAAATAAACGGTAGAGAAATTCATCTGGATTCAGCAGCCAAAAGTTGCGCTATTAGGTGGTGTTTTGCTACCAAAGCTCCTGAAATGAGGTATTTGAGTTTTAAGAGCCTCTCGTAAAAGATAATAATAGCAAAGCTACACGTGAACATTACTAACAAAATCGTTATAAGCATAACAGTCTTTGCAGCCAATCAAAACTCCTCCATCACACACAGAATACAGAAGTATCCCAATTACGTCTAAAAATTTTATGAGAGCAGGATAAGTTTGAAGGGCTATGGACAGCAGGATAGTTTTATATGGGTTTTGCGTTCAAAGACTATATTCTTAAGTATGCATCTAATACCAAACAAACAGATATCATTTTTTTGTGCAAAATTTTACGCTCTGGAGGACGCTATCTTAAACTCAGACGGCTAAGGGATCCTTTTGGGGAGACTTCAATGCTACAGCTATTGGATGGGGCATGTTCTAATCTGATCCACGGAAAACAACTCTTAGAGATGATGGCTAGAATCGGGCTCATTATACTGAACACCGGCAGAACTCTGACCTTCCACCGTACCCGATGTGACATTCGCCTCGGATTCCCTAGTATGGAGGGTACACAATTGGAGAGTATCAGAGGACTATTTGGGCAGTGATCAATTAGAGATCCATGATGCTACCTCCTGATGTCTATGCTCTCGACCTTGTACGATTGTGTAGAATATTGAGAGGATACATTTCAAGAGGTTCATTCAGGTGCTAATGATGAGAGTGGTTCCAGTGGAAGATTCGCAGGGGGCTTAGGAGCTAGTAGCTGAAGACATGGTGAACTCAAATATAAGTCATGTCTGCTTGTATTGCTTCTATGCATATGCGGAAATCCCGGCTCATCAAGTCTCCAGTGTACTGATAGTCGATTGAAATTGTTGAAAAGCAAGGAGACTGTCATAGGCTTTGACGAAAAGCTCAATAGGCATAGAAGTGGGACAATGCATGTGACTGATTGGAAGCGTATAAGTCAGCCAGATAATGCCCTCGCAAACTGATCAACAGCTGTAAAACTCGCTATTGGTAAGGTCTAGTGAACAATGTAAATAGGGATATGTTAAGCCTTGGCTGAAAGCTAGTTATGTAGAAGCTTGGTGCCCTGTGCACTCCTTGCATATATGAAACAGATATGATGGACGATATATTGCGTGCACTCTTGCCCACCCATACCGTCAATGTTAATGCTGTTGGCGGCAACATAGAAGTCGAGTATCCACTCTTGACGCAGCTAGGACTAGGAGAAGTAGTCTTATAATTGAAATCAAGAAAGGTTCTTCACCCAGACGGTATCCCAGCTAAAGTGTTGCAACTCATCTATCACCATTCTTTCTGCCCAGTATATACAACGCTTGCTTTCGAGAAGGGGTCTTCCAGGACGTTGGAAGGTGGCGAGGCTCTTTCTGATCAACAAAGAGAAGGAAGTTCCTGGATTGCCATCTGCATATCGACCATAGTGCATGCTAGATACGGCTGAGAAAATGCTAGCAAAACTCATCAAGGGAAAACCCACTGATGTTATGTGTGGTGCTGAGTACCTATGCATGTACTTGTAGAGGTGGTAAACCAAGTTCAAAAGGCGAAGGTACCCCATCGAGCCAAGCAACAGATAGTTGTGCTGGTGACACTTGATGTTCGGAGTGCCTTCGCTTTAGCTGCTGAAAGGATCTATGCTTGCTTTATGACACAGAGCCGACGAAGGATGGAAGTTACGTCAGGTATTGCTCATGGATATATCATCAGCCCAGACTTGTGGAACATATCGTATGATAGACTATTAAGACTGAAGCTACCAGGTGAGTACAAAATGATCGGCTACGCAGATGATGTTGTGGCACAAGTCACTAGACACACAGTCAAATAGCTACAACTTAGCCTAAGTTTACTTATGCGTCAAGTGAGAGACTGGAATACTGCTCGCGGCTTCGGTCTAGCACTAAGGAAAACCAAAGTAGTCATTTTCGCAAAGTAAGACAAATCAGTATTGTGAAAGCACTGGTTAAATCGAAACCACCAGTAAAGTACCTCTGGTTGCTGACCAACTCGAAGATGAATTTCTCTGAGCAACTTATGGCTACTTATCAGTAGCGCAATAGCACCCTTTGATATAAGGCTCTATGTTGAAGCTTGGTATTGGAATTGGGAAATGATACATTTGGCTTGGTGGTGCGATTTGGCACTTCATATGCGCTGACAAAAATGATGCAAGCGGTAAAGCGATAGCGTAGTATCAAAGCGCTTCGTGTAGAGTGTATCATGGATACATAAATTCGCCCTTGGTATTGTGGCGGTATCAGGGTGCAAGGGTATCAGCGAAATACACGAACACCATTGCCAGCACTAGTATACAGGTATCAGTGCCTGAAAATTTGGCGTGTTACTCATGTCTACTCGACGGAGCACAAGAAGAAGATAATGAGATACTCTAACTATTTTTAAGCGAAGGCTCGAAGGGAGTTTAACTTTTAAAGTCATGGACAATCTAATTATAATCTACTCATTGAAGCCAATGGTACCTACGAGAAATTGGCCTTTCCGGCTGGTGATGCCAATGAGGATTTTTTAATTGGCATAGGCGTTGATCGATTTAATAAAACTGGGCTATTTTCAGCCACATCAGCATCAAGGGACGATTAATGGATAAAAATAGTTTCACAGCTTGGTGACTGCCTGAATCTCTCCTAGATCTGAGATTGCAGATAATGAATGAAATGGCTATTCAGTCTTATGAAAAAGACCGCAATAAGAGTACAATCATCAGAAAGTATGAAGCTTATGCAAATAGATCTTTATAATTCTATAGCAGAGTTAACTGCTCTTGTGAACCTGAGTGAAAGTTCGCAGAATCTTGTGCTGATGCAAGAGCTGTAAGCTGTGAAGAAATACATCTGTGGATTGCAGATTTGCAATATCAATCTGAACGTACTAAGATAGCCCTGTGTTCGTTATGAAATCTATTGAAGTCCTCATCGTCTGAAATATCAGTGAATACGTCACTCTTACTACTGTAGCTGATAAGAAATTCAGCCAACTTGCTTTGCTATTTATTACATAGTATAGGCTTACTAATGCATTATCATTCAATGAAGGGGCTAAGGACTAAAACAAATGCAGAACGTATTATGTGGATTGTAAACTAATAACTAAGGCCTTTTAAAAACGCCACTAAATGGCCAAAAAGTCTAGTGGCTTATATGTATATACACAAATTACTGAAACTTGACAAATTCTGCTAGATCCAAATTAAAGTTCGTATGAGGCTAGCAAAAATATAGAAAAAATACCAAACTAATGAGCATATATAGAATGTCATGTCCTCATTTTTATCTTCTTCTCAGAAAAAACTGGCTATCCGTGGGTATGATATCTACATTAACAATATCATCATCATCCTTCTTGTCATCATTAACGTATGTCTCATCATCTTCTAGTGGAACCGTTATCTCTTTCGTACGTTTATTATTTTTTTTCCATTTCTGAAAAATTTAGTACACACAATGAGTAAGGCTCATTATGACTTTAGCAATTTTTTGTGTTGTGTTCATATATGAACAAGCAATACGAAGCAACAGAAGAAGCAACAACAGAACGACCATGTGCAATAACAAAAGCAACTTTGTATGCAACAACAAGTACTAAACAACAAGTGCAAATATAAACAAGTTGGGTAAACAGACCTACGCTCATGTCAGAAGGGTTTTGTATTCAATTTACAAAATGCAGTCACCAGATCGAATCAAATCAAGAAACACGTCAAAGACGATTTTATTGGAGGAAATAGGAAATACGAAGATCATACTATTATTAACAAAGTTGAACGAATTTCGACTTCTGAGGTTTTTGTTTTTGTTATACTCATAAATATCTCCCTTGATAATTATTTCAGATGTCCATCCGCGAGGGAGGAAACACAATTTGCTCGAATCCTAGAATGGTTACAAAACTCTTTTGCTAGGAGCTCTCTCCCGCCTCCTTGACTTATTTCACTTATGAGCATCAATTGTAGGTACTCATTTTCAGTCATTCATTAAATTGAATCAAGTGTTCAAAGCATGCACCTTAAACGTTGAAATTGGGAAAAATAACTCAAAATTATTCAATCTTCGCATTTAAAACATCCACTTTTTGGTTTTACGATTACTGATACCACTAGCTGAACCGATTCTCAAAGACATACATGACACGTATCATTCCTGAAATTTTCATGCAAATCCTAGCAAAACTGTAGTGTCTATGTTGGTAAAAAGCGCATTTTGTTCCATAGCCATATGTTGCCATAGTAATACATGCAGCGCATATTGTTCCATAGTAATACAGGAAACTTCAAACCGCTATAACTTCGCTAAATATGATTCAATCTTTATGAAACTTTCAGGATAGATCAACCTTATAAATAGTCATCTGTATACTGAATTTCATAGAATTTAAGGGTACCGTTAAGATTTTATTCAAGAAAACATAAAATCGATAAATCATACTATTACTAACAAAGTTGAGTGAATTGTGACTTCTCATGTATTTGTTGTTGTTGTACTCACCAAGGCCAACATTCCTGATTTTTTTCAGATTTTTCGGATCACAGGTGTCCAATCGCGAGGGGGGGGACACAAATTTTTCGTGTATTTCCCCTCCCTGTGCGCCCCTCGAAGCAAACTTTGCCAAATTAAGACCTGTTTTTAAAAGTTCTCATCAAGACCTTTCATTTGATACCCATATCGGCTACCTTAAACGAAATTTTTTTTCGGGGGGTCACTCCCCTATATGGGGAGACCCCCCTTAAATACCTTACAAAAATTTTTTAGTAGTTGAACTTTGAAGAGATCACCACTTTACACCTACATACAAATTTTGATGTTTCTAGCTTAAGTAGTTTCCGAGAAAAACTGCTGTGACACACGGACGGACGGACGGACGGACGGACAGACAGACGGACAGACGGACAGACAGGACGCGATTTTAGAAGGGTTTTGTAAAATTATTTTACAAAACCCTAAAAAGTCTTCCTTATGGAATAACTAGGATACTTCAAAGTGTAGATGCATGAAAATTTCAAATTTATGAATTTGCATGGATATGTGCATGTGTATGTGTTCAGTGGAAGGCATATTGCCAAGTTGAGTAGTTTTCTCGCGTAATATGTTCTGTAGTTAAAGTATTGTGATATCAACCGCAATGAGGGAGAAACAAATATGAAGAGAAAAGTAGGTGGAATCGCTTTTTTTCTTCATACGTGTCGTTTATGGTGGTAGAAAGTTTTCCGATAACAGTAAACGGTAGTCATCAAATAACAGCATAAAATTATGAAAATATTTAAACTTCTAGTTTTGTACTCATGCCGGGGTCACCGAGTATTATTTATAAATGGTACTGTCATTTGAGCTAAGTGTCTCAAATTACGTTGATGATCATTGGTTTTGATAATTGACGCTACAATAGTCCTCTATTACACATTTCTGAGACTTACAGTGGGATTTTCCAAAGATTGTTGGAGAATATCTGACTGAACTCAATGATTCGCATGAAATTGACTTCAAGTAACATTTAAAAGGATACAGAACATCAATTTTTTGATGAATCGGATTAGATGATGTGTCTTGCACATTTGGAGGCTGTCAACGTATTTTTGCGGCTCAAAGAAATTATTATTTTATCTAAGTTTAAGATGTTAATCTGAAACTCAGATGTGACGTTCCAATTAATGAGGGTCATTTAAAATTTTTTATAGATATAAATTTTTTTTCTAAACTTATTTTAATCCTGGTGAAGTTATAAAAATTCTCTCTTTTGTACCACCAATCTGCTCATTATCGCCAACATCTCATACTCCTGCAGCAACTACAACGGATAATGAACTCAAATGTGAGTAGTTTTGCCATTCGTCTTCGGTGTCACAAGGACTGTGATATGTGTTCTACTTATTGTTATTGCCACTAACATCCTGCTAACTTGCCTGTAGCCACTTCTGCTCCTGTTACTGCTCCTGCTGCTTCCTCCTACTTTTTCTCTTCTTCTCTTCCTACACAATCATTCGTTTTAACTGCTGTTACTGGTACAACGACGAGGTAGCATTTTCGTTTTTGTCGCACATCTATCACTCATTAAAGTCGTTCCAAATTATGTTTTATATGTGTCACGAATAATTACGCTACTACGGTCATAAATTCTACTCTTATGGTTACGTTGGGTATATTCCGATGTTCTCGTATATATATACGAGCCTGTATTCCCACATTCAGGACACCCACTCATGCTTTATGGAGACACTGTTGCCACACAAAACAATCCCGATTCCATTTGAAAATTTCACTTTTCAGCACCAAGCTCAAGAGTTGCAGAATTTAACCATAGAGAGAAAATAAATAGAGAAAGAGCTTAGTGGTGAGAATTTTATAGAATGGGTTCGAATATTATATACATAAATAGTATCGCACAAGCAATATACTTAGGTAGAAATATGTGCCACCCTTGTGTTGCCACTGTTCTATATACTTATGATATAGATGATAACGGAAGTACCATCTGCAATATATCGTTTTGGCCAAAACCAAATGTGTATGTGCGGAAACCCATATGTCATGAGCGAGGTCAGAGGTCATTCAGTTGTTAGGGCAGTAGTGTGTTGAAACTATTCCCTAGTCAGATTATAAAATATATATTTGTGTTTGCTCGAATACAAATCGATGACGATATGGTAGTGAATGCAGCTATCATCAAATGAGTTGAATTATTATTTTATCTAAAAAGGATTGGTTTTTCGGTGCATACAGGCAAGATTCAATTGATTATTGCATGGTACATTAAATTCGATTATATGACATGGGAAAATTAGAGAGTTTTGCTGTAATGTGGTAAGTTGAATGCTAGATGCATTTATAAATTTAAAGATTGAATACGATTTGCTTTAAAAAATAAACTTCTATCAAAAAGAAATTTAAGTTGAGCAGCTCCACACAAAAATAAATTAAAAAATTAAAACGTTTTCTTACTTACTTTTCGACATGAGAATGTATATATGGACGTGAAAAATGTTACAATTCTTGCGGTAGACATTTAACCTGAAAAGGGAAAGAACAAATCAATTCAAAACAATAAATTGCTTCCTAAAATAATAAAATTAAAATTAAAATCATGCTTAATTTTAGTCATCGCTTAAGAAATGCTACAACAAATCAAAACACTAAAATATATAAAATAAATATAGAATTTTATGAAATAATATCAAAGCCATGAACTATAATGTGATTTAATTATTCTTGATATTTGCCTTGTTTTAATTTAATTGTTCATATTCTTATTTATTCCTAAATTCTCTTATGATTATTGACTTTATGAGGTAGATTTCCAGTCAACAGATATTTCAAATTTAAAGTTTAAGAGCTAAGGCTCCAATCAATGACGTGTCAAATTCGAAAATAAAATTTTACCATTAACACTCGTAAAAAAACGAGAGCATACACATGTTAATTTGTATTAACATATTCAGAATTGCTCTAATATGCCAGGTAGTTCTTGTCAGAACATTCGCCAATATACGAGCTAGGGATTGAATGACTAGAGACCCTATATAAAGTCG